>JACEEZ010024590.1:0-27500 GCA_016584305.1 Chionoecetes opilio
TTGATTATTACTTTTTGCGGGGGGAGAAAACGGGACGTGACCCAGCGGTGCTGTGGGTAAGAAAGGGGTTAAGTGATTGCTGCTACCAGCCGTCCGCTCGTCGTTTTTTGACATCTGTAAGACGAAACTTTATCATTTAGCGACGTCCTAATTGAACGTGCATGAGGCCGACGGGGGCTGATGTGAGTCCGTCATCCCCAACTAGGATGGAAATCCTCAACCTGGATGGATCCTCATAGAATTAGCCAGAAGTTTGCGAATCTACATTCTCTCTCCCTGTCACAAAGAGACTCAGTCGGTTATTTTGCGCTGAACGCCTTATCGTAAAAAACGTTGCCTACTCCTAGTCTGGGGAGAATTCGCTGAAATAATGATATCGATTAGTTTTAGTCTTGAATTTCGCGGATCAACTTTCGCTGGGGGTCTAAACTTTTTGTCCAAATTTCTTTCAGTCCTGCTATTGTACACCGTCGTTTTTGTTCCTGCATGGATGACATGAGGAGTGTTTTCGTTGGTGGTCTTGTGTGGGGAAAGTTCATCGCAGTGCTGCAGTGATGTCGTCGAGTCTTGCCTCCTGTGAAACAGAAGCGCTGTCCTTTTGTGTCACATCGTGACCCTAATAACCCTGGACAAAACTCCACCAGTTGTCCTCGGAGAATTTGAGTCCCCAATCAATCTTGTCTCGGTGAACGTCTCCTTTCATTTCGCCAGAAACCTAAATTTTGGTTGTAAGTTTTGATCGTTAGTGGCGCCTTGACTGCTGTGGTCCGTCGTGCTCCTCGCCTTACCGGGAGCAAAGGAGGCCGGGAGGAGAAGACGAGGGAGCAGGGGAAAGCGAGGAGGATGCGTAGGCGTAGAGGAGTGAGAAGGGGGAACGGGGGAGGAGGGGAGGAGGTAGGAGAGGAGGAGGGTAGGACAGGCGGAGGAGGAGTTAGGTCTAGGCGAGAGAGGAGGAGGGGGAGGAGGAGGGTGACAGGAGGAGGGAGGGTAGCGAGGAGGAGAGGCAAGGGCGTGAGAGCTAATAATTGAGTGGGAGAACAGGATAAGGAAGAGAGGAACTCTTCACTTAGGGAAAGCCTTGTCCAGTTCCAGTGGTGTATGTGGTGGTGTGTGTGTGTGTGCTGTGTGTGACGTCGTAATATGGAGTAGTGTGTGTTTTTGTGTGTGGTGTGTGTGCGTGTGTGTTGTGTGGGTTGTAGGGGAGGGAATGAAGTTTGTGTAGTTGTAGTAGGTTTTGTGTGGTAATCAAAGCAAGAGTGAGAAAAAAATATGCAGATATGATGAAAGAAAATGAGGGAATTAAAGAAGAGAGAGGGAGAGAGAGAGAGAGATGAGTAGAGAGAGCTGGATGAGGAGTTAGAGAGAGAGAGAGAGAGAGAGAAGAGATTGTTGACTCTATGTTAGAGAGAAGGAATGAAATAGAAGGGACACAGATGGTGGAGGGTGGGCTATTATGTCGTATGTCATTGCCACATAAAGGCTTGTGGGATATATACCTTTTATCTGTGTGTGTATGTGTAAGTTATGTGTTTGTATGATGCGTTGTGTGTGTGTGTACTGTGGGTTTGTCTGTGATGTGTTGTGTTGTGATGTGTGTGTGTGTGATGTGTTGAGTGGTGTGTGTGTGTGGTGTGGGGTGATGTGTGTGAGGAAAATCCTTTAAACCATTTATATCTTACCTGTCACAATAAATCTTTACTTTTTCCCAGTCCTCCTTTTTACTTACCGTACATGCCACCCCTACCCAACCAATCCAAACCACACCTCACTCCCCGCCTTCTTTATTCCCCCAGCCTCCATCTCCTCACCTGTCTTGCTTTCTTTTCTTTTCTGTTGTCCTTGTTGCTTCCTGGCGCTCTCTCTTGGGTGGGTCGTCGCTTTTCTACTTTATGAGCGAAATGTGTGTTGGCCTCCCTCAAGACTTCCTCCTCCTGTGGTGCTGTGTGTAGCACCCCCTCCACTTCCTCCATCTTGTTCCGCTGTTCTCCTCCTCCTCCTCCTTCTTATCTCAACCTCTGTTGAGGGTGGTGCTGTCTCCTTCCCTCCCTCCTCTTACCTGCCTTCTCCTCTTCCTCTTCCTCATAAGTTTTCCTACGTTTCCATTTTCCATCTCTTTCATATCGCTCCAGATCCTTATCAACTAAGATTTATTTATTTCTATGGAGTCTATTTGACCATCTTTCAGTCCCTCTCGATGCCATTCCTTGCGCCACTCCTTCTTTTCCCTGTTGTGACCGTTATTTGTCTATATTTTTATTAATTATCTAACGATTTTCTGCGCTTTTCAATTTAATTTATCTCCTTGGTCCTTTTTTATTTATTTTTCCCCCTAGTCATTTTTTTCTTACTTTTTTGTGCTCCTCTTTCCTATTCCTCACGTTTGCTTCTTGTTTTTGGGGTGAGTGTCCTGCACTCCTCATCTCTCTCTCCTCTCATCTCTCTCGTGCGTTGTTCCTTCCTCTCATCTGCTTCTCTCTCTTCGTGCTGGCATCTCTCTTTTTTTTGTTTTTCTCTCTCATCTTTCTCATCTCTCTGAGTCGAGTCTCCTCTATCTCTTTCGTCTTTCTTCGTCTATCTCTCATCTCTGCTCGGTTCTCGCTATTCAGGGATCTCGTCTCTCTCTTCATCCCGTCGTCTCGTCTCTCTCTCTCTCGTCTCTCTCTCTCTCTCGTCTCTCCGTCGTCTCCTTTTTTTTTTCTCTCTCTCTTCGATTCTCTTCCTCCTCTCTCGTTCGTCGATCTCGTCAGGGGGTCGTCTCTCTCTCTCTCTCTCTCTCTCTCTCTCTCTCTTTTTTTTTTTTTTTTCTTCTCGTCTCTCTCTCTTCTCATCCTCGTCTCTCTCTCTCTCTCTCTCTCGTCTCCATCTCTCTCTCTCTTCTCTCTCTCTCTCTCGTGTCGTGCGTCTCTCGTGCGTGACGGTGGTCTCTCTCTTCCTCTCTCTCTCTTCTCCTGGTGTGTCCTGATACATGTGGTCGTGGCGGGATACAGAGGATCAATCAGAGGTGCGAGGTATAAACGATGCGCGTGACCGGTCTCCGTTTAACACCCTCCATCTCGGTCTCGGCAGGTTGTTCTTTATGGGTACACAACAGAAAACGTTGCGTGCATCGCGTATCACGATTGGGACTAGGGCACATGGCAGTCGACTTAAGTAGCATACACCATGAACCACAGGATGAAATGGTGGCACACAGGAGAGTTATGGGAGGATGTGTGTGTGGGTTAACTGTGTGAAGGTGGGGAGAGAGTAGACAGTGTGGTGGAGAACACACAGCTGTAGTGTGAATAAGAAATGCCAGAGATGTCTAGACAGAAAACAAGCTATGACGCTGTATTCGATGGGGGGTATTTGATTGGACATCGGTACAGTGAAAAAGATCGAGTGGGCACATGGCGAAAAGAATAATGGCCTAACGGCATATGATCATAGGATCGACAGAAATGAAATCATCTGAGGAGGACAGACATAGACGCAGAACGCGAGGCAGAGAAAGGGTTCGAGAATACTACCAGTGGCGATTATATAGTATTTGTATCGTGCAGTAGGAGAGGAGAGACGAAAGAGTATTGTATGCTGAGGGGACCAGAGACTAATGATAGCGCGTGTGTACACACTACCGCGTACAGACATAGAACAGGCTGCACATGCGCAGATGTATAGTTCCGTGTCATTGGAGATAGTGGAGTGGGGGGTGCAGTACGTGAAGCAAGCACAGAGACGCTAATCTACACGGATACGAGTACACTACTCTTAGGAAACTCTGATCATCGCAATGAGATCCCTGTATCAACCCTTCTATTAGGATCCAAAATCGCCTACCTAGCAACACAGTGTATCGCGACTGCAGAAGTCAGAGAAATGAAGTGTGTCACAGTATAGAGAGCAGAAGTGATGAAAGGGATGGCGAGTAGCGGACATGCGCAGTGAGTTGATGAATCAATTGACATATTATACCTCATTAGGTAATATACTATGCGACAGGTAGTAAACATAATCATAGTGAGATGCGACAATCAAGTAGGTATAATAGTCTCGCACTGCGAATCAATGACTGCCGTAAAAGTCATCTATACTTCGACTGTATAACATGGTGGGTAAGTCGGTGTATCAACTATGACGTCAACAACAATATTACACATTGATCCGGAACTTGTAGAGAGATGAGACTAATAAGCACAATAAACGTATGGAGTGTGTAAAGGAGTGTCTGAGATAACAATGATAGTGCTGCAACAACATATCAGATGCGATGAATATAGATACAAAATAGAGGTATGTTATCGGTAGCACATATTGTGTATAAGCTGGGATTAGCCTCATCAACAACTACCGGTGTGCAGTGTAAATCGATGTTAATATTTTAGACTGTGGCAGTGGCATAATTACACATACCTGGCGGACACCTCACAAGAGCGAGTGCTTACATTTATCAAAGGTGATATATTCACTACAGCCGTTCGTACGACACGTGAGTCCCCAGATTAGCTTTATGACTGTGCATGCACATTATATTTAGTGAGCATAAGAGATGTATTCAACGGGTACATGATCTTAGAACGTAGCTCATGCAATCTATACAGAGATTGTAAGAGATAATCAGAACATGAATGGTATACGATGCACAGCGGAACATCGCTTCGTTCGCGGGTACCAATCAGTGCACTTTTCTTAACTCAGTCTAGCTTGCACTAGGCGAGATTGGCATGGTAAATCACAAAACGTGGTGGATATTAGGATCAAAGATGGGGAAGAGCTCGGTGGAGGAGAGACAGTTAGAACGGGGGGTGGGCACCGGGTAATATGCACGGGCCTCATATCAAAATATAATTTTAATTTTTACGAATATCGACCAGTTCGTTTGGTACGAAACAGGCAAAGAGGCTAAATTCTGATATGGTAGCAGTATAACACCATTTCTTCAATTTTCGAATATAAAAGCATCCTCTTCATTAATAATTAATAATTCATAGGTTTACTGATATGCTTGTTTGTTTAAGTCTATAATTTGTAAGGGTTGTTTTGATTGCTTTTTTTCTTTGTATTTAGTGAAGCTTTCTTTCTCTTTGTTTAATGCTTTATTTTCTACTAGCCGCAAAGCCGCCATCCGGGCGGACTTTTTGGCTAGCTCCTGCGGAGGGATATTGGTGGGCCTTCGGCCCACCACATGTGTTCGGTGGGCCTTCGGCCCACCAAACACAGACTCCCCCCCCCCTTTCCCAATAGCCCCCTTCTATAACTTTCCTGAAATCATGGGATGTATAATGTATGTATTAACGCCAACCCTTCACCACATCACCCCCAACCCATTCCACTCACCCATTCGTACCCATACCACCGCCCCTAACCTTCAACGTTATCACCCCCATTACCCAATCCACTCACCTCACAGCCATTCACTTCACTACCTTACTCACATGCACCACATAACCCAATTCACGTACAGATCACCCTATTAACGACTCACATAGTACTGAAGGCGTACACACAATGCCCCGACAACCGCTTCACTCTCTGTACCGATAACGTGCGAGGCCATTCACACTTACATGCAGAACCACAGGAACACAGCCATACCCCTCATTCGACGGCCATACAGAAAAGTTAAAGGAAATAAATTAACACAAAGTGGACGGAAAAAAAGAAATAGATTGAGTAACAGGGTACATCAGTATACAAATAGCGAGTACGACATCTCTTATCACACACACATCACAACCAATACGTGGTATCACTACAAATCCGAAAACGAATGAGACCATCACCCAACAACCATTACAACGTCACCTCCACCTCATAGTCCGGTAATATCTGTACGCGTGATGAGGCATCACGCCAATGAGTGACACAGGATCGGTGGAGTGACAACGGGCTGTGGACAATGTAAGGGGGAGGAGGAATAAAAAGGACAAGGTTTTCACATCAGCAGGTTCTTACTTGCGAAAATAAAGTCACGCAACACATGTGTTATATATGTGTGGGGGGCGTGGACGAAAATTTGTCTTCAACAGTACACAATACATAGTGGGCGTAGGTGGAGCGGTGGGGGAGACGCAATAATAAGTGATACTGGAGGGGGAGGGGGGGGGTCGCAGCGCTCAACGTCAGCTAAGTGGGCTTAAAATGTACCACGGGTGATACATGTCACACATGAGTTGCCAGAGAGACACAGTGGGTAGACAGGATATGAACACAACATGAGAAAGGGACTGTGGACGTACGATCGTGGTGTGTGGGCGAGTCTTGTGGCTTAACAGAAATAAGGTGGCGCACAGTACTAACACAGCACGAGAAGGGAGAGGGGGGGCGAGCCGGGGAGTGCTGCTGCGGCGGTGTGTGAGCTGGGAGACAGACAGCGAAAGGAAGTGGGGAGCAATATTGAGACGGACGGTGGGATGACCACAATAAGATGTGTGGGAATAGGTATGTAGTACTAAAGAGAGTGGGGTGTGTTGATAGGTACTCTAAGTGTGGAGTCAGTAGATCGGTGGATAACTGTACTTTTTCCGTTTTTGTTGTTTTCATTAACAGTTGATGATACCTTTGTTTGTTTTTTTCTTCCTTTGTTGTTTTGGTGTACTCATTCTCTTCTCTCTCAATTCTCTCCTCGCTCTCTCTCTACGTCTCTCTCTCCTCTCTCCTCTCTCTGCTCCGTTCCTCTCTCACCCCTCCAGTCCTCTTCTCTCTGCTCTCTCTCTCTCTCTCTCTCTCTCTCTGTTTTCCCATCATTTCCCATAATACCATTGCTACACGCTACCCATACCAACCCAAATCCGATAGAATGATAAACAGCTGAAAATAATAGGATAAAAAACGCAATATGAAAGCCACCCAATTTTCATCTAAATAAAAGCCCCCTATGCAATAATCTAACACTATAAAAGCACGAACCCTTCATAATCCTTAACATCAAGCACCCCCTTCAAATAATCTAGACATAAAGACACCCTTCAAATTAATCCCCTAACATAAAGCACCCCTTCAATAATAGTCTACACCAAACATAAATCACCAGCCTTCAATAATTCTAACATAAAAGCACCCCTTCAATAATTCTAACATAAAAGCACCCCTTCAATAATCCTAACATAAAAGCACCCCTTCAATAATTCTAACATAAAAGCACCCCTTCAATAATCCTAACATAAAAGCACCCCTTCAATAATTCTAACATAAAAGCACCCCTTCAATAATTCTAGCATAAAAGCACCCCTTCAATAATTCTAGCATAAAAGCACCCCCTCCATTATTCCCATCCCTTCCAATACTTACAATTGATCCCGTTGCTACCATCGATCTGCCCCCCGTCCTCGCGCTTCCACGAGATGATGGGCTTAGGGGATCCCCGCGCCCGGCACTCCAAGGGTTTACACAGCAACGTAAAAGTCACTGACCCCTTACTTACACTATCTGCACCAACCACCTGAGCTCCAGAGCTGCTCTCCGCTGATACCGATGATGTTCTGGGGGCCAACTGCACAGAAAACGAGGTATGATCGGAGTGATACATAGCATTGTTGATAGAAATGGACTTAGTTGAACAGAAAAGGGCTTATAAGGTTGAAAGAAAATGGGCTTTATGTTGAAAGAAAATGGCTTAAAGGTTTGAAAGAAAATGCGGCTTAATGTTGAAAAATCGTGGGCTTATGTAGGTTGAAATTAAAATGGGCTTAAGTTGAAAGAAAATGGGCTTAAGTTGAAAGAAAATGGGCTTAAGTTGAAAGAAAATGGGCTTATGTTGAAAGAAAATGGGCTTAAGTTGAAAGAAAATGGGCTTATGTTGAATATATGAGACAAAATTGAGGCTCTTATGTTTGAAAAGCATAAATGGGCTTTAAGTTGAAAGAAAGGGCTTTGAGTGAACTAGAACACATGTTCGGTTGAAAGAAAATGGGCTTCGGTTGAAAGAAAATGGGCTTCGGTTGAAAGAAAATGGGCTTAACGGTTGAAAGAAAATGGGCTTCGGTTGCTGGAAAAGGGAATGCAAGGTAGAGAAAACAGAGGGAGGTTGAGAAAGAAAATGGGGTGAGGTTGCTGGAAAAGGGAAACTAAGGTTGAGAAAACGGAGTAAAGGGATGAGTTATAGGGTTGATGACGCTGAAAAAGTGAGATTAAGAGAAAAAAAATATTCGTGAGGTTGCCTTGCTATAAAAGGGAGGAAAGTCATTTTGAAAGAGTTTTAATGTGGCAGATTTTCATTCAAAATACTAAACAAATGGTCGAAAATATTATATACTTTAGAGATCATGAATACTGCAAAAATACACCACAAAACAATAAACTGGAAAACATTAATGAGTAGTACACGTTTATTATGGTATTCGTCATGCTTTTCAATATTCAATTTCTTTCAATTTGGTTTGTTTAAAGTTGTATTTCTAGATATTTTGTTGTATACAAGCTCGTGTGTTAAGAAGCTGTTTTTGATGTTATTTAATTTTTTTTTTTTTTATCCATCTTATGTTGTTATAACTTTACCTGCTATTCTCCCTCTCTCTTATTCCTTACTTCCTCCCACCCCTCATCCTTCCCTCCCTCCTTTTCCCTCCCTCTCTCCCTACTCCCCCCCTCCCATACCTTCCCTCCTCTTCCCTCCCTCTCTCTTAAACCCGGCCTCTCCCCTCTGCCACCTCCCGTCTCTACACCCCTCTCGTCTGGCCCCGTCTATCCCCCCACCCCCTCTGCCATGAAGATCTCCCCTGGGGTCAATACAGAGACAAGTACTCAACCTCATCCTGGCGTTATGAGGCACGGTTATGCTCGCCACACACACACACACACACACACGCACACACTATCACACGGACACCACCACACACACACACACACGCACTACCATCAACACAACGACGCTCGCGCTGCGCGCAATGGTCAGGGTTGATAGCGTGCTGTCTCATCCATTCTGTGGGTAGGGCCGATCGAATCCCTCGTGCTCCCGGGGGAATTTTTCACTGAACGCAATTCGGGGGGTTACTGTCCCCCCTTCAGCAAGGGGATGGGGTGTTGTGTTGTGTGAGGTCCCATCATTGTCCAAGATTCGATAATAATGGCTCCAAGCTCGCACTGTAGATGGGTGAAACGGCGATCGCGAGCAGCTCTGCCGTGGACCGGGAGATCCATGGGTGAATAACACACATTCTAATTATCTTCTCGATCTTTTTTTGTTTTTCTATATATTTTTTTTTCATTCAGGTTTTGCAATCTATACAACCGTTCATAATTCTTCTTCTTCATCTTCTTTTTCTCGCGTGGCGTCTCTTTCTCTTCTTCTCTCCTTCCTGTCACCCAAATCACCAATTACTTCTTCATTTTTCCTTGTATTTTTTTTTCAGTTACTTGCTTTATTTTTTTAAAAAGGATGTCCGAATTTCCGAAGAGAGAGAGGAGGATTTGAGAGGAGAGGAGAGAGTGAGAGAAGTAAGAAGCAGGTAAGATCATAGGCAGAGAAGAGAGGAGTCTAAAGGGAGAGTCATAGAGAGAGAGAGAGAGAGAGAGGAATAGGGGAAAGGCCATTATGGAGGAAAGAGATGATAGTAATCTCTCCACGGCATCTACCTCACTTCTCACCTCCTCCCACTCTTCATCCCGCCTCCTCCTTTGTTATCTACGTTTATACTCCTCCTCCTCTCCCTAGTACCTACCTACAATTGTATTTTATATCTCTTCACTGTATTATCGGGGATATTCTATCTATCTCTCCTCTCTCGTCTCCAGATCCCTCGTCTCCTCTCAATATCCTATCGTCTCTCTTCCGTCTCTCTCTCCTCGCTCCGCTCCTCTCTCTCACGCTCGTTCTCTCATCTCTCTCCTCGTCGTTCCTCATCCCTCCCTCAACTCTCTCTACACTCCCAATCTCTGCTCTCCGCCCTCCTCTATCTCTCTCCTCCTCTCTCTTCCTCCGCTCTCCTCTCCCTCTCGCTGTCTCTCTCTCTCTCTCTCTCTCTCTCTCTCTCCTCTCTCTCGTCTCTCTCTCTCTTTCCTATCATCTACATGGGTTTTGTTTGTTTACTCTTTTAATCTTATACTTTCATCCTTCTTTTCCTTTCTGTTTTCCCCCACCCCCCCCCCCCTTCCTCCCCCTCATCTCTCCGTCCATCCAGCTGTCATGTTGTCATTCTCATCTCTGAGACGCTCGCCGCCATCACCCCCCTCCTTCCTCCTCCCCCCCCCGTCTCCCTCCAATCTCGAACCTCCGTCTCTCGAATCGCTCCCACTCCCCCTCCCCCACCCCCCCCCTCCCCCCCATCTCATCACCCCTCCACCCGTCCATCCCTTCAACAACTCGGATATTCTCTCTCGACAGCCGACATCCACCACCCTCCCTTCAAACTTAAACTTCTGGCGTCTTCCTTATCGTTAGTCTTTTTTTTTTTCCTATGTTTTTTCCCAACAGCTTTCCCCCCCCTCTCTCTCTCTGCATCATCTCACTCCTCTCCCCCCTATCCTGCCCGTCATCACCTCTCCCCATCGTCACTCTCCTCCCGTCCTCGACCCTCGGCCCTCACTCTCCTCGATCCTCCTAACTCTTCGCATCCTCTTCTCTCCTCAAACCTAAACTTCATCTCCCCCCCTGTCTTCTCCTCTCCGTTCTACCCTATCCGTCTCCGCACGTTCTCCCTCACTCCCTCAATCTCGCTCCTACTGTCTCTGGACTCCTCATCTCATCTATCTCCCCTCTCGCTTCTCCCAATCTTATCCTCCCTCTCTCTCTCCTCTACATCTCCTTCTCTCCTCTCTCTCTCTCTCTCTCTCTCTCCTGTTCACTTTTCTCTCACTTTTTTTCGTATTTTTGATGGATTAATGTTCCTCTTCTCAACCCTCATCTCCATCATTCCTGTTTCTCCCTAACAATGCTCCTTAGTCCCTTCATTATCTCCTTCATTATTCCTCCTTCATTATTCCTTCATTATCCTCCTTTTATCTGTCTGTCTTCTATTGCATTGAGGTTCGTTAGATTTTTTTGTTTGTGTATGATTGAAGAATAAAAGTCAAAATTTTCGATATTTAGTTTTCAGATTTGTTTTTGGGGGGGAGGGTAAATATTTTGTTCTTCCTGTTTTATCTTGTGTTCCATCTTTGGATTCGTTTTTTCTTCTATATTTTTTATTGTTTAAAAATCCACATAGGTGACTTAGAAAATGTATCCTTTGAATATATTTGTCTTTTTATCCTTTCTTACTATACAAATTGCACCTCAAATTGTTGTGGGATTATTATTTGAAACACACACACACACACACACACACACACACACACACACACACACACACACACCACACACACACACACACACACACACACACACGCATACACCCACACATACACCCACACACACGCACACCCACCCACACACACACACACACACACACACACACACACACAGCTTTAGGCCTACACAATACTTTCCCCCGCCAAAAAAAAGCATACGGAAAAAGGTAAAAGTTTCGCAAGTGAATCATGAACCGAACTGATGAAACTGCTTCGTCTTATCCGAAACGCCTAGAAATGGGTCGAAACTCACTTCATCCACGCTCTTTGCTGGATAAGGGAAAAGGGAAAAGGGAGAAGTGAGGGGAAAAGAGGGAGGGGAGAGGAAAAGGAGAGTACAGTTGTGGACAAGTTCGAAAGGGAGTGAATGAATCGAGACTGCTTCGAATCCCTTCAATCAAATTCGTGTTCGAACCAAAGCTGTTTCGAGTTGGGGTTGAGTGCTGGAGTTTGGTAGTGATGGTGGTGGTGGTTGTAGTAGTAGTAGTAGCTGTAGTAGTAGTAGCCGTAGTATAGTAGCCGTAGTAGTAGTAGTAGTAGTAGTAGTAGTAGTAGTAGTAGTAGTAGTAGTAGTAGTTGCTGTAGTAGTAGTAGTAGTAGTAGTAGTAGTAGCTGTAGTAGTAGTAGTAGTAGTAGTACTAGTAGTAGTAGTAGCTGTAGTTGTAGTAGTAGTAGTAGTAGTAGTAGTAGTAGTAGTAGTAGTAGTAGTAGTAGTAGTTGCTGTAGTAGTAGTAGTAGCTGCAGTAGTAGTAATAGTAGTAGTAGTAGTAGTAGTAGTAGTAGTAGTAGTAGTAGTAGTAGTAGTAGTAGTAGTAGTAGTAGCTGCAGTAGTAGTAGTAGTAGTAGTAGTAGTAGTAGTACTGTAGTAGTAGTAGTAGTAGTAGTAGTAGTAGTAGTAGTAGCTCAGTAGAGTAGTAGTAGTAGTAGTAGTAGTAGTAGTAGTAGTAGTAGTAGTAGTAGTAGTAGTAGTAGTAGTAGTAGTAGTAGTAGTAGAAGTAGTAGTAGTAGTAGTAGTAGTAGTAGTAGTTATGTTTTGATATTTTATTAGAATATATTACAAAGAGAAACACTTCACAAATTATTTATCATCCTTACATCACCCTTCTCCTCCCCTCCCCTTCACCCCCTCCCCTTCACCCCTTCTCATCTCCCCTTCCCCTTCACCCCTTCTTCCAACCTACTTCCTATCACCTTCTTGATATGTTTTTTTCTTCTTTACTTTTCGAACTTGGCAAAGACGCTTCTCTTAATCCCACCTCTCCCTCCTTCCCTTACCTCTTCCCTCCCTCCTTCCCTTCCCCCTTCCCTCCCTCCTTCCCTTCCCTCCCTCCTTCCTTTCCCTCCCTCCTTCCCTTCCCTTTTCCCTCCCTCCTTCCCTTCCCTCTTCCCTCCCTCCTTCCCTTCCCTCTTCCCTCCCTCCCTCCCTCTTCCCTCCCTCCTGTTAGTGGATAGAAAGATATGGAAAAGGAAGAGTTTGTTTGGACGGAGAGATAGTGTGGCATGAGAGAGAGAAAGAGAGAAAAAAAAAATTGGTGATAAGGTCATGAGTATAATTTTTTTCTACTGAAGGAAGAGGAGGTGGTGGTGGTGGTGGGGGAGGAATACATAGGAATACATAGAAATAACAGACACCAGGAGACCTATTGGTCAATAACTAGGGTATCTGTTGTACTACACACTACTAACTATCAACTACATGTAAGAGGACAATTGGAAAATGATACCATGTCCCTAAAGAAGATAGGAACATGGAAGTTTCGTAGTAAAGAATGATAGGATATGAAATATGCTAACTACAATTACCACTAACACTAATCGATCCGGGGGACTATATTATGAATTCGCAGGGCAATATCAATACCCATTTACTTTACAGTGCGCGTCAAGTTTGTTTTTAAATTAAATTAATGTGCTGGCATCAACAACATTTGCTGGTAATTTGTTCCATCGATCAACAACTCTAACATTGAAATTATTTTTACGGAGATCAGTGATGCAACGTTGACCGTTCAGTTTAAAACCGTTATTTCTTGTTGTCACTTGAGGAGAAAGCTCGAATAGGCTCTCTTGATTAATGACATCAAATCCTTTTAGGATCTTAAATGTTTCTATCAAATCCCCACGGATTCTTCGATCCATTAGGGAAAACATATTAAGTTTCCGCAGTCTCTCTTCATAAGATGAATTTCGCAGAGATGGTATTAGTTTGGTTGCTCTTCTTTGAACTGATTCCAATTTGGCTTGATCTTTTACGAAACAAGGCGACCAGAATTGAACGGCATATTTTAAGTGCGGCCTAACCAAACACGTGTATAATCTTGTCATTACTTTCGGAGATTTATCTTCAAAATTGCGTTTAATGAAGCCCAACATCATATTCGCCTTTTTACTGGCAGCTAGGCAATGCGTACTGGTTTTAAGATCATTACTAATGATGACACCTAAATCCTTTTCCTGCTGTACTTCAGTTAACGATTTATTTTGCATTTGATAGTTATATTTGAGGTTATCGTTGCCTATATGCATTTCTTTACATTTATCGGAATTGAATTTTAATAGCCATTTATCACTCCAGTCTGATAGTTTGTCGAGATTACGTTGTATGAGTTTGCAGTTTTCTCTAGTATATGCTTTACCGCCTAATTTGGTGTCATCAGCAAATTTCGATATTTTAGATACAAGTCCGCAGTCCAGATCATTGATATATATCAGAAAAAGAGTAGGACCCAAGACCGAGCCCTGAGGCACCCCACTAGTAACTTCTAACCAATCAGATGCCTCGCCATTTATTACTACCCGTTGTTTACGATTTGAAAGCCAATCGCCAATCCATGAACATAACTGCTCTCCTAAGCCATGTGCCCTTAGCTTGGTCAAAAGTCGCTTATGGGGAACTGTAACGAAGGCTTTCTGAAAATCAAGGTATATTATATCCGAGGGAGTTTTAGCGTCCCAGTTAGAATAAATTACATTAAAAAAATCGAGTAGGTTTGTTAAGCAGGATCTCTTATTTCGAAATCCATGCTGGGAGTTTAATATTGAATTATTTTCATCGAGAAAAGACACTATTTTATCCGGCAATATTTTCTCAAATAGTTCAACAATTACAGACGTTAGACTAATTGGGCGATAATTACTTGCGAGGCTCTTACTCCCTTTCTTGAATATCGGTGTAACATTAGCAAATTTCCACATACTAGGAACATTTTTGTCCATTAGCGATTTATTGAAAATAATCTTTAATGGGAGCGAAAGTTGACTGTGACATTCGCGAAGCAATCTCGGCGAGATTTCGTCCACCCCCACGGATTTTGCTGGGTCAAGTTTCTGCAAATACTTTGATATTTCGTCTACTGTTATCTCTCCTATTTCCAATCTATCACTTTCGAGTTCCGCAAACATGCTTACTGGTTCTGGTAATGGAGCTTCGTCTTCTTTAATAAATACCGCATTAAAGTAATCATTTAGTACGGCCGCCATACTCTTATTATCATTTACCAAGATATTATTATTATCTTTCAGTGGCCCACTACATGTTTTGACGTTTTTCTTACTTCGAACGTATTGAAAGAACTTTTCGGGTTTGATTTGGATTCCTTTGCAATTTTTTCTTCATACTCTCGCTTTTTAGACTTAATTAATCCTTTGCAACGACGCTTTACGTCATTGTAATCTCTAGAATCGCAGTCCGCATTTGATCGCTTGTAAACTTTATACGCTCGGCGCTTACTGCCGATGATCTGTTGAATCTCATTAGTCATCCAACAGAGTCTGTTTATGTTATTCAAACGTTTTCTTACCGTAGGAAATATTTTTCAACAACCAATTGGAGTTTACACTACGCACCAAAATATTGTTCGCGACATCATAACACAGCGCTTCCATACGGGAATTCAGAAAATGTACTCTATGGCAGCCTAGTGACTTCCGAGAGAGATATCCTACATATGGCAGCTTGTTTAAAGTACGGACAGTCCATCAAGACCGTTGAGGAATGTTCAGATGCCACTTGTCAGTTATTGACGAAGCATTTTAAAAAGTATCGCCTTCTTCCCGCGAATAATTTGAACAGACGCGCATTGGTATAACTCTCATTATCTCCATAATGGGTGGCAAGAAAGACCTAACAAAGGAGCAAATTAAAGTTATTGTAACTCTACACAAGGCAGAGAGGCCAGAGGAAGAAATATCAAGGATTGTGGGTGTTACGAGGCAATGTGTGCATAAGTGGGTGGAGAATTTCGTGAAGGGTGGCGGGGTGGCGACAGCCGCGACACAGTAACATAAGAAGTGGCCAGGGCGAGGATGTAAAACATCAGCAAGCGCCCTTAATGTCATGAAAAGTCAAGTGGATGCCCATCCTCAAATAAGAGCAAAAAAAATATTGCGATATGACTTTTACATCCTCGGTGGTGGTGGTGCAGGGTAAGAAAAAGAAAGAAAAACAATGAGCAAAAAAAGCAACCTTGAATAACGAAGGACCAGAACAAGAGGAATCGAAAACAAGAGAAAAGAAGAAAAGAAAAATATCACGTTGAAGAAGAAAATAAGATGGGAAAGAGGAAGAAGAAAAACACAAAATAAAGAGAAGGAAGAGAAAGTAGTGGAATAGAGAGGAACAGAAAAACAGACTGAAGATCCTCCTCCTCCTCCTCCTCCTCCTCCTCCTCCTCCTCCTCCTCCTCCTCCTCCTCCTCCTCCTCCTCCTCCTCCTCCTCTTCCTCCTTCTTCTATGTGTGTTATTGTGTTTGTGATGATACGGCGTCCAAACTTTCTCGATGTATTGCCTGACTTAAACTCTCTCTCTCTCTCTCTCTCTCTCTCTCTCTCTCTCTCTCTCTCTCTCTCTCTCTTCTCCTCTCTCTCTCTCTCTCTCTCTCTCTCTCTCTCTCCTCATCTCTACATCCTTCTCTCCTCATCTCCTCTACATCCTTCTCTCCCCCTTACTCATCTCCCACCCTCCTCTCTTTTACTCCCCCCTATCTTATCCATCTACTTTCCCCTCTTTTCCTCCCTTCCCTTTCCCTCCTCTCCTCATCTCTTACTCTATTCCCCTCAGCAAACCGACCGAGGGCTGATCAACTTTTGTGACTTATAAGGAAATCAACTCGACTTTCAAGGGGAAGAAAGAGGGTAAAGGGGGGTGGAGGGACGGGGAAAAGAGGGGTTGGAGGTGGAGGGGTGGATGAAGGAGGGGTCGTTGGGGGGGGGTTGTGGAAATAGTTGGGTTAGGGTGGAGGGGGTAAAAAAGAAAGGAAGGGGAGAGTTGGGGGGAGAAATGGAGATAGGAGAGGAGAGAAAGGAAGGAGGGAGAGAGTGAGGGGGAGATGATAAATATGAGGGAAAATTGAAAAGGAATTTTGTGGTTGAAAACAAACTAAACTAAATAAGAAAAAAAAGTGAAAGAAGAAGAATAAAACTAACTTGATGAAAATATAAGAGAGAGAGAGAGAGAGAGAGAGAGAAGAGAGGGGAGAGAGAGAAGAGAGAGAGGAGAAGAGAAGAGAGAGCAAGTTTTTCTCCAAGTTTTCGTCTTCAGGAAGTAGAAAGCCGTTTTTTCTCTCTCTCTCTCTCTCTCTCTCTCCTCTCTCTCCCTCTCTTTTCTCTCTCTCTCCTCTCCCCTCTCTCTCCCTCTCTCTCTTCTCTCTCCTCTCTCTCTCTCTCTCTCTCTCTCTCTCTCTCTCACCATGTATGTGTATCTGGTTTTTACAATTTCCCCTCATGTCTTTGTATTTCCTTATTTGCCTCTGATTTTCTTCACAATTGTCTTTTGTTTTCTCCTCCTCCTCCTCCTGGATTAAAACACTCATTCTTTCTACTCTCATTTAAAGCCAGCCTCACAACCTCATACCTGCCCATCACGCCTGTTCTCTCACCTACCCTTTACCTATGTTTCCTACCTGTTCTTTTCACTACCCTTTACCTATGTTTCCTACCTGTCCTTTACACTACCCTTTACCTATGTTTCCTACCTGTCCTTTACACTACCCTTTACCTATGTTTCCTACCTGTCCTTTTCACTACCCTTTACCTATGTTTCCTACCTGTCCTTTTCACTACCCTTTACCTATGTTTCCTACCTGTCCTTTTCATTCCCGTCTCCTTATCTCCTTCAAACTCATATATCTTTAGTCGTCGTTGAAAATACCACGAAACTTTTTGATAACTGTCCTTTTCCTCAACTCAAACCATTTTTTTCTATAATCACAAGTCTTTTTTTTATCTTTCTATAACATTAACAGCCTTTTTTTTTTTTCTTTCTATAAACAACTTTTTTTTACCATTTATATACAGACAATTTTTTTTTTTACCATTAACCCCTTGAGGCCCAGAACGTAATTTCCATTGTAATTTGGGTGCCATTAGACGATTTTAATGAGTATGAGTAATGTTTTATAGATATGACCTGTTTAGTACCCTTGTTCACTAGCTAATTTGGTATATTAAGTAACCTTTCGTTATTTTATGGCTAACAACGGACGATTTTATATAGCACAGGAAAGATCTGGGCGTGAAGGGGTTAGTTAAACTTACCTTGGAACTCGAAGTTTTTTTTTAGTTTTTCTCTAACCATAACAACCTTTTTTTTATTCTCCTATAACAACATCAACTTTTTTTTACCATTAGATTTACTTTGGACGTCGAGGAAGTTTTTTTTTTTACTTCCCATAAATACAACTTTTTTTTTCATTTTTTACTAATACTAAAACAAAAATTAAACTCACCTTGCACGTCGAGGAACCCGACCTGACTCAGCATGGGGTCTGAGTTGACCTGACACATGTAGAGGCCTCGGTCACTGGGCCTCACGTTGGATATCTTGAGGTACCAGTGCTTGTGGTCGTTCCTAGCGAGGGAGAATCTGGGGTTCTTGGTGATGATGGTGTGGTGGATGGTGAGGATGGTCTGCGTCTCCACGAAGATCCAAGCCACCTGGGGAGACGAGGGGAGAGTGCGTGAGTGTGGGAGATGAGGGAGAGTGCGTGAGTGTGGGAGGAGAGAAGGAGAGAGAGTGTGTGAGTGTGGGAGAGATGAGGGAGAGTGCGTGAGTGTGGGAGATAAGGGAGAGTGCGGAGTGTGGGAGGAGAGAAGGAGAGAGAGAGTGTGTGAGTTTGGCGGGAGAGATGAGGAAGAGTGCGTGAGTGTTGGGGAGGAGAGAAGGAGAGAGAGTGTGTGAGTGTGGGAGAGAAAGAGGGAGAGTGCGTGAGTGTGGGAGATGAGGGAGAGTGCGTGAGTGTGGGAGGAAGAAGGGAGAGAGTGTGTGAGTTGGTGGGAGAGAGAGGAAAGTGGTGAGTTGGGTAGAGAAGTGAGGAGTGTGGGATTTGGCGGGAGAGATGAGGAGAGTGCGTGAGTGTTGGGGAGAGAGAAGGAGAGAGTGTGTGAGTTGGAGAGAAAGAGGGTAGTGTGAGTTTGGGAGAAGAGGAGGAGAGAGAGTGTGTGAGTTTAGGAGAGGAGGAGGGAGGGAAAGAAAACGAGAGTGTGGGAGTTTAGGGAGAGAGAATAAGGGAGAGTGTGTGAGTTTGGGAGGGAAAGAGGGAGAGTGCGTTTAGGAGAGAGAGGGAGAGTGTGTTGTTGTTTGAGAGAAGAGGAAACATATCAGGGAGAGGTGTGTGTGTGTGTGTTGTGTGTGTGTGTGTGTGTGTGTGTGTGTGTGTGTGTGTGTGTGTGTATGTTCATTACTTGTCGTCCTTACATTTAAACATACACAATATCAACAAACAAGGAAACAAACACAACAGTCTGTAATGTCTACCTCCTCCTCCTCCTCCTCCTCCTCCTCCTCCTCCTCCTCCTCCTCCTCCTCCTCCTCCTCCTCCTCCATTACCATGTCCACATCCTCGTATCCCCTCGTCTCCCCTCAGCTTGGTGTTAATGAGCGCTACAAAGACCCGTTTTTCCCCTCCCTTCAGTGTGTGTGAGGGGAAGGAGGAGGCAGGAATATTAGTGTCCAAATGACCCTCATCAAGCTGTCTTTAGCACTCAAGTCTTGCTGAAAAATGATTCGCCAGATACTCATGTTTACTGGTTACTCTTGTTATCTCTCTTGCTACCTCTGTCTGTCTGTCTGTCTGTCTGTCTGTCTGGTCTGTGTGTGTGTCTGTCAGTGTGTGTGTGTTTGTATGCGTATGTATGTCTGTATGTATGTATGTATGTCTGTTTGCCTGTGTGTGTATGCGTATGTATGTCTGTTTTCCGTTTATCTGTCTGTATGTGTGTGTATGTCTGTGTGTATATGCGTACGTATGTCTGTCTGTCTGTGTGTGCATGCGTATACGTCTCTCTCTCTCTCTCTCTCTCTCTCTCTCTCTCTCTCTCTCTCTCTCTCTCTCTCTCTCTCTCTCTCTCTCTCTCTCTCTCTCTCTCTCTCTCTCTCTCTCCTCTCTCTCTCTTCTTCCTATCATTATCTTATCTTATACAACTTTTTTCCTATCTTCTTTTTCGTCTCGTTGGTGTGGAATATACAGTGCACACTTAATTAAGTCGACATTGGAAAGATAAATGAAAAAGCCTACTTGCGCTATAGACTAACTTGAAAAAAAATAGAAAATAGTGAAGAAAGATATTATAAAAGTATAGCAAATAATAGAAAAATAATAAAAGAAAAGAATAATAATAGAAATAATAGAAAATAGAAAGTAATTAGAAAAGAATGTTGTAATAGAAAAGAGTCGTCATTCGGAAAGTCATAAGTCAAAATGGCTGAGTTTTTTTAATGATCAATATTTAGAGTCAGAACATTCGGACGTATGGAAAGTATATAGAGACATATTTTTATCACTTTCATACATACACCACTTATGTCTGTCTGTCTGTTTAACTTTCTATCTGTTTATCCCTCTGTCTGTATAATTACCTCCGCCAACGAAGTTGGAGGGGTTATGTTTTCACCCCGATCTGTCTGTCTGTCTGTCTGTCTGTCTGTCTGTCTGTTTGTTAGTGTACAGGATTTCTCAAAAAGTTACCAATAGATTTGGCCCAAACTCAGTATACCAAGTCTGTTTAGTAAAAGGAAGAACTGATTTAATTTTGGATGAAATCTATCAACAACTGTTGCCATGGCAACCAATTGATGAAATATTCGGCCGGAGGTATGCGCTCATACTGAGTGTATATATATATAATATATATATTATATATATATATATATATATATATAATCACAACTGTTGCCATAGCAACCAATTGATGAAATATTCGGGCGGAGGTATGCGCTCTACTGAGTGCCCCCCCCCCTAGTTATATATGTATCTGTCTGTCTGTCTGCCTGTTGAACTTTCTATCTGTTTATCCGTCTGTCTGTAGAATTATATATGTATCTGTCTGTCTGTCTGTTTAACTTTCTATCTGTTTATCCGTCTGTCTGTATAATTATACATGCATCTGTCTGTCTGTCTTTTTCTCTCTCTATGTCTAAGTGAGGTTATGAATTCGTTTAAATTTGTGATATTATCTGTCTGTCTGTCTTTTTCTCTATATCTGTAAGTGAGGTTATGAATCTGTTTAAACCCGTGATATACATTATGACAGCCTTAAGAGGATCATAAGACGCAGTGCAGTGTTGGTGCCGCTCCTGTGCTACTGACACGCGCCGCCTTAAAGCACCGCCAAAAGTCACTCCCCTGCGACATAAACTTGAGCAACTTCTTTTTCCCGGACATAAACTGCATAAAGACAGCAAGTAGTGGAGGGAGTCAGGCTGGTGACGAGACAGACAGCTCCTACTAATGCTATGCCGCCCTGTCCTTCAAGCGGGGGATAGACAAATGAAAATAGAGATTCAAGGCAGCAAGATTTTTTTTTTTTTTTTTTTTTTTTTACATCACAAAGGACTGGTCAAGGGCACAACAAAAAGAGGTAACACAAAGCCCGTTTAGTTGCCAGTCTCTATAAAGAAGACAGTAAGAGAATAAAGAAAGAGGGGTGGGCGAATTTAGTTCGGGAGGTGTCTTTTCACTCTTCTCTTGAAAGGATTTAAGTCGTAGGAAGGTGGGAAAATAGATCGATGTGATGATGATGCTGATGAAAAATATAAGATGTGATGGTTAACTGTTTATTAAGAGTCTGTCACTAAATGTAAAAAAAAGTTTATGTATGAACGCAAAAAACTCCTTCATGTTTTAGCTATAGTAGTGAACAACAAGGATAATAGTTTATGCATAAGTCAAAAATTCTTATAGATCAAGATAACCAGAGTTCCATACTTCACAACTGATCAAGATCTTACTATATTTTCATCCATGTTAATTAATCAGCAACTTATATAATGTTGAGAGCGGATTATAGGCTGGTTTTTTTCTTTTTTTTCTAACATCACAAAGGGCAAAAAAAAAAAAAAAAAAAAGCCGCTTAGTTGCCAGTCCTTATAAAAAAGACAGTTAAAGAATATAGAAAAGGAGGGTGGCCCAATTTAGTTCGGGAGGTGTCTTGCTACTTTTCTCTTGAAAAGATTTAAGTCGTAGGAAAGTGGAAAAATAGAAATAGTAAAAGAATATAGTAAGGGGGTGGGCGTGTACAAAGTACCTCCATCTCTCCACCCTTTAAAAGTACCTCCATCTCTCCACCCTTTAAAAGTGCCTCTAGTCCGGTGGCAGAGCAGCATATTTTCAGTGAACCTTGCAATGTTTGGCAACAATCGTTTTTGGCTTATTTTGATAGATATTAGGGTCTAGATACAATTTTGGGTGGGTGGCCACTTGTCACCGGCTTGGCTTTTTCAGAATCCAAAATGGCCGCCAAGATGACCGCCATATATAATCAACATATAAATTAGGCTGTAACTCCTGTTCTAAGTACAGTAAAAGGATGAAATTGGTGTCTAAATACATGTTTTAGAGACCAAGGAAGTGAATTATGATGTTATTGGATCGTTTGGCGGCCATCTTGATGGCATAAATCCAATATGTAATAATAATAAATCCACCTGTGCTTCGATCGCTATTTTGAATACTCTACAAAGAGCAGCACCAGATCGGCTCGAGCCAACGCTACCCGGGTCCATCAGCTCGAACGGAAAACTCCACTGCCGGCTCGGGACGCAGTACTTAAGAACTCAGCCAATAAGAAACAACTCAACACTCTGCTTTGCGATGCGATCCTGAGTGATGATAACTTCCTGCAGCATGCGACACAGAACCACCAGTTGGTGGTTACTGGGGAAAACGACATGCCCACGCAGGTATCGAAGGGTCGTAAGTCGCCTCGTCTGGACCTAGCATCAACACATGAAGAAGCTGACATACTCATCACTCAACAGGCCATCCACCTTGCAAAAGAAGATCCAGAATCACACGTGCGGGTCGTGTGTGACGACACAGACGTGTTCGCGTTACTTGCTTACTACTACTTGAGTGAGAAGCTCCAGTCATCATTGACGATGCAGTCTCCAATCATGGGTCGGTCGTGCATTGACGTGAAGGAAACCGCTCGTAAACATTCAGCAATCGTACCCGAGCTCTTGGCGCTTCATGCTCTAACTGGCTGTGATTCAGTTGCTGCGACTTATGGAATTGGGAAAACAAAAGCAATCGCTGTGGCTCGAAAAGGCTACACTCTGGATCAGCTTGGTAAACCCTTGGCAAATATCGTTGAAGTCACCGTACAAGCAACAGCTTTCATGAGTGCGTGCTATGGCATTACAACTCCCACCTCTTCGATGACCAAGATCCGCCAGAAGCTATGGGCACAGAAGACTGGCAAATCGACAGCAGCACCGAAGCTGTGTAGTTTGCCCCCAACTACAGAAGCGTTTGAGCAGAACGTTCGTAGAGCACACCACCATGTCGATCACTGGTACAGTGCCCTGAGTGGGGATCCACCAACTCTCGCTGCAGTGGAACACGGGTGGGAAGCTGATGACACTAACAAGTGTCTCATCCCTCGAAATATGGAGGACGGTGTATCCTACGCCCCGGAGCACATTCTCAAGCTGGTTAGATGTGGCTGCACATCTGAGCGAGCATATAGAGGTGGGAAATGTGGCTGCATGGGGCGCCAACTTCCATGCACGATGTTCTGCACCTGCGATGGTGGTACTGCCTGTTCCAATCCATTCAACATCACTGAGAGTGCAACAGATCATGCCGATATCCCTGATGACAGCGATGAGGCAAACGACCGAGCAATGGATGTCGACGATGAGGACGATGAATAGTTCCTAGATATAAGATATTTGGTCCATTGGGGCATTAATTTAGCTTCATTTATTAGAGTATAACATGTATAATATGTATTGATATAACGTTGAAACATTTGGGCAACGTGAAGATGCCAAATTGTTGCATTTATTATGCAACTTATGTATTATTAGTATTTATACTACATATTATTATTTATATTATTATTATTATTATTATAGTTATTATTATTATTATTATTATTATTATTATTATTATTATTATTATTATTATTATTATTATTATTATCGGTAGTATCATATACTTTACACGTATGTCTACTTTTAAGTCACGCCAATGTCATGTTTGAGAGATGATAAATAATTATTACAATAAATGTTGTCCGATTCTAAATAGATTTGTTTTCTTACATTTTGCTTGCTATCATAATCAATATTGCTTGTAAACTGGCGAATGACTTCAGAATCATATTATATGCTTTACAAAGCACATATATATACAGACACTTTATAATTCAACTGCATGTACAACAGATTATATTAGTTTTTGTGTGATTTTGGCATTTTTACAGATATTTTGACGGCCATATTGGATTTATGCCATCAATATGGCCGCCAAATGATCCAATAACATCATAATCCACTTCCTTGGTCTCTAAAACATATATTTAGACACCAATTTCATCCTTTTACTGTACTTAGAACAGGAGTTACAGCCTAATTTATATTTTGGTTATATATGGCGGTCATCTTGGCGGCCATCTTGGATTCTGAAAAAGCCAAGCCGGTGACAAGTTGCCACCCAGCCAAAATTTCATTTAGACCCTAATATCTATCGAAAAAAGTAAAAAAATGACTGTTGCCAAACATTGCAAGGTCCCCCGGCCCAGCCACCGGACTACTCCATCTCTCCACCCTTTAAAAGTACCTCCATCTCTCCACCCTTTAAAAGTACCTCCATCTCTCCACCCTTTAAAAGTACCTCCATCTCTCCACCCTTTAAAAGTACCTCCATCTCTCCACCCTTTAAGTAACCTCCATTCTCCACCACTTTAAAGTACCTCCATCTTTCCACCTTTAAAAGTACCTCATCTTTCCACCCTTTAAAAGTACTCCATCTCTCCCCCTTTAAAGTACCTCCATCTCTCACCCTTTAAGTACCTCATCTCTCACCCTTTAAAAGTACCTCCATCTCTCCACCCTTAAAAGTACCTCCATCTGTCCGCCCTTTAAAAGTACCTCCATTTCTCCACCCTTTAAGAGTACCTCCATCTCTCCACCCTTTAAAAGTGCCTCCATCTCTCCACCCTTTAAAAGTACCTCCATTTCTCCACCCTTTAAAAGTATCTCCATTTCTCCACCCTTTAAAAGTACCTCCATCTCTCCACCTATTTAACTCCACCCTACCTGCACCTCTCTACGCTACCCCCCCTCACCCTTTACCTGCCTCAACTGTACCTGCCTCAACCTGTACCTGCCTCAACCTGTACCTGCCTCAACTGTACCTGCCTCAACTGTACCTGCCTCACCCTGTACCTGCCTCACCCTGTACCTGCCTCACCTGTACCTGCCTTAATTGTACCTCCCTATCTGTACCTCACTCACCTATACCTGCCTCACCGCATACCTGCCTCACCCTGTACCTACCTTACCTGTACCTGCCTCACGTGTACCTCCCTCCCTGTACCTGTATCGTACCTGTGGAGGCGTCTTTGCATCTCTGTAATCGACAACCCATTAGCAAGATTACTGGGACCAAAACCTTACCTTACCTTACACGCCTTCTAATGACTTACCTCCACAAGAAAGTAATTAAATGAAAACAATATCCCAAATTATTTTAGTTCATCACCCCTCTTCACCCTTCCCCCCTTTCTCTCACCTCCCCCCTCACAACTACTCCCTCCTCTCACCTCCCCCCTCCTCACCTCCCCCTCCCCCCTCCCTCACACCTCCCCCCTTCCTATCACCTTCCCCTCTCCTTTCCCTCCTTTCTTACCTCCCTCACCTCTCCCCCCCTTCCTCTCACCTCCACCTCCCCTCCTTTCCCTCTTCTCTCCTCCAAGTAAAAGCGTATATTCCTTTCTTTATTTGTTCTTCTTACAATCCCACAACTCTTTTCAGGCGATTATAAAGTGAGAGTAAACAGTTTCTTTGTTCACACCTGATATTATTTGTTCATGTTATACTATTTATCATAACTCGTAGTATACATGGATCAGGAAATTAAAATCTGTTATCAAGTTAAATGAAAGGTCAAATTTTCGATTACTAAATATTTGTTAGTAAATATCGGTTACTAAATATTTGGATAAAATTTTACGGCACAGCAGGATCAAAAAGCTTAGAAATTTAACTCAAAACGTAAAAAATCAGCCTCAAATTATACATTGACAAAATTAGGAAAACAAATCTACATGATAGTGAATTGAACTTCGTCTAGCACAAAAAAAAAAAAAAAAAAAACAGTTACCGAAACAGACAAGTTTTTTTCCTTTTTTGTGCTGTGTGTGTGTGTGTGTGTGTGTGTGTGTGTGTGTGTGTGTCTCTCATTTCCCACTAATTACTCACCTACTCTGTACACTTTCCCATCATCACTCAGCAAGGGAAGCTGTGATACGCCCCTTTTCCCCTCATTTCCCCTCATGCCTCACAGCGGCCTCTGAGAGATAAGCCGCGGCTAATATGTACTTTTGATTGCAGGTAAAAGCAGGAAATTACCCTGTGTTTATCTGTCTATCTGTCCCATTCTCTGTGTGTGTCTCCCTCTGTGTGTGTGTGTGTGTGTGTGTGTCCCCCTCTCTGTGTTTGTGTCATTCACTCACCCATGGTCTTGTCCACGCTCGTCAGACTCGCGATCGCCAGTTTTACCCTCCCGGTGCAAGCTTGGAGTTCATTATTACCGATCTTTCGGTAATGCTGGGATCTCACAGCCCATCCTTGCTCAAGGAGGACAGTAACCGCTCGAATTTCTCATTGGAAAAATCCCCGGGAATGAGTGGGGCCGGGGATCGAAAGCCGGACCACAGAATGGTGCCGGACGCCCTAACCAACTGAGCCGTCCAGACGGTTGTGTGTCTGTATGTATGTCTCCCTCTGTGTGTGTCTGTGTGTCTGTCTCCCTCTCTGTGTGACTGTCTGTGTGTTTGTCTCTCTGTCTGTCTGCTTCTGTGTGTGTCTGTCTGTCTTTCTCCCTCTGTGTATCTGTCTGTATGTCTCCCTCTCTGTGTCTGTCTGTATGTCTCCCTGTGTGTGTGTGTGTGTGTGTGTGTGTGTCTCCCTCTGTGTGTGTGTGTGTGTGTGTGTGTGTCTCCCTCTGTGTGTGTGTGTGTGTGTGTGTGTGTCTCCCTCTGTGTGTGTGTGTGTGTGTGTGTGTCCTTCTGTGTGTGTGTGTGTGTGTCCCTCTGTGTGTGTGTGTGTGTGTGTGTGTGTGTGTGTGTGTGTGTGTGTGTGTGTGTGTGTGTGTGTGTGTGTGTGTGTGTGCCTCACCTTGTAGCCCTTGAGGTTGTCCACGGAGCAGGGCAGGATCACGTCGCGCCCCAGCACCACCGTCTTGTTGGGAATCGGCTCCAGGAAGCGGGGCACCGACTCCTCCGTCACAGGGCCTGGCGGGGCGGGGCGGGGCGGGGCGGGGCGGGGCGGGGCGGGGCGGGGCGGGAACCATGAATATAGGGGAGAGAGAAGATATGAATTAATATAGTGAACTTGTACTGTAGATCGGTGTGGGAGAAGAAAAATAACTCTGAATTATTGTGAAACGTATATAAAGATTTGTTAGTATTATGTGTGAAGTGTTGAGTGTGAAAAGTTTGAAGTGTGAGGGTGATAAAAAAAAGGTGTGAGGGTGACAAATAAGTGTGAAATGTGAAAAAAGTGTGAAGTGTGAAAATTATGAAGTGTGAACAGTGTGAAATGTGAAGTGTGAAAAAAATTGAAATGTGAAAAAAGTGTGAAGTATGAAAAAAGTGTGGTGTGAAAAGTGATACTGTGAAAAAGTGTGAAGTGTGAAAAAAGTGTGAAGTGTGAAGTGTGAAAAAAAAGTGTGCAGTGTGAAAAAGTGTGAATTGTGAAGTGTGATAAAAGTGAACTATGAAAAAAAGTG
>JACEEZ010024590.1:32500-35000 GCA_016584305.1 Chionoecetes opilio
GTGTGTTGTGTGTGTGTGTGTGTGTGTATGTGTGTGTTGTGTATGTGTGTGTGTGTGTATGTGTGTGTGTGTGTATGGTGTGGTGTGTGTGTTGTGTGTGTGTGTGTGTGTGTGTGTGTGTGTTTGTGTGTGTGTGGTGTGTGTGTGTGTGTGTGTGTGTGTGTGTTGTGTTTGTATGTGTGTGTGTGTGTGTGTGTGTGTGTGGTGTGCGCGCGCGCGCGCGCGCGCGTGTGTGTGTGTGTGTGCGCGCGCGCGCGCGTGTGTGTGTGTGTGTGTGTGTGTGGTGTGTGTGTGTGTGTGTGTGTGTGTGTGCATGTATGTATGTGTATGTAAAAACTCGTGTCATTTTCAGTAAATTTTTAGATTTCGTCTCGTTTAAATTTTCAGTCAGAATTTTTTCAGTAACTCTACGTATTTTCTGACCCCTAATTTGACCTTCTCCTGCTCCTCCAGCTCCTCCATTTGACCTGACCTCGCCCTCCACCGTGCCAGCTGACCCCCCACGCCCCTCGAAAGTCAGGTCAGGCGTCACTCAGGTGGCTATCAAAGTTATGGTTTTATATACGTGTTATGACCCATAGATCCTCTTCTTCCTCTTTTGTTCCTCTTGCTACCCCTTCTTTTGTTTTTGTTTGTTCTTCCTTTGTATTCTTTCTTATCTTCTTCCTCTTCCTCTCTTCCTTCTCCTTCTTCTGTTCCTCTGTTTACCATTTATTCTTCCTTTGTATCCCTCCTCCTCCTCCTCCTCCTCCTCCTCCTCCTCCTCCTCCCCTCCTCCTCCCTCCTCCTCCTCCTCCTCCTCCTCTTGTTCTATCTATTCTTGTTCTTATCCTCCTCCTTCTATTGCTCTGAGCCGTTTTTTCTTCCTTTGTATTTCTTTTGTTATCCTTCTTCTCTTCCTCCTCCTCTTCTACCGTTTGTTATTCCTTTGTATTCCTTCTGTTATCCTTCTTCTCTTCCTCTTCCTCCTCCTACCGTTTGTTCTTCCTTTGTATTCCTTCTTATCCACCTCCTCCTTTTCATGTTCTTCCTCCTCCTTATATTGCTCTATTTCCGTTTGTTCTTCCTTGTATTCCTTTTCTTTGTCCTCAAACTACCAACAGTACCAATAATAATAATAATGATAACAATAATAAGCTTATTTAGATATGTAATAGATCAACGTTTGTAAATATATATGAATAGAAGGGAGGGGAAAGGAGGGGAGGGTGATTGGGGGTGTTGTCAGAGCTGGGCACTAAATACATTGAATGTATTTAAATACTAAATATTAAATACTTGGGAGAAATGTATTTAAATACTAAATATTAAATACTTGGGAGAAATGTATTTAAATACTAAATACTAAATACATAAATTGTATTTAAATACGTATTTAAATACATATGTATTTAAATACTGCCCAGCTCTGGGTGTTGTGTTGTATATAGAGACAGGTAAGTGAGGGGAACAGGGAGGGGGGAGTGGGGGACCGTACAGGTAAGGGAGGGGAAGGGAAGAGGGGAGTAGAGGGGAAAGGGAAGAAGGTGATTGGGGTGTGTTGTGTAGTATATAGAGACAGGTAAGTGAGGGGAGTAGGAAGGGGGGAGGGGGGTGTCCAGATAAGTGAGGGGAAGGGAAGAGGGGAGTAGAGGGAAAAGGGGGGACCATACACCTGTCTGGCTGGCCTCTCACCGGTAATTAGTGTGACATTCCTAACGGGTTGTGTAAAAAGAGTTGGCTTTTCACACATACGTAACACACTTTGATATGTGACTCTCTCTCTCTCTCTCTCTCTCCTCTCTCTCCTCTCTCTTCTCTCTCTCTCCCTCTCTCTCTCTCCTCTCTCTCTCTCTCTTCTCCTCTATCTCTCTCTCTCTCTCTCTCTCTGGCAAAAAAAACTAATTTACTTGCATACGCACTACACACACACCCCAACACAACCCACACACACACACCACACCACACACACACACACCACACACACACACACAACAACACACACACACACACACACACACCACACATACACACACACACACAACCACCACACACACACACCACACACACACACACAACAATCTGTCTATTCCCCCCATCCACACAAACTAAGAAGGGGAAATAGAAAAGAGAGGAGGTAAAAGAAGAGAGCAATAGAGATAATGGAGGAAGAAGTGAATAACTGGAAGAGAGAAAGAGCGAGGGGAGAAATGGAAGACGAAGAGGAGAGAGAGAGAGAGAGAGAGAGAGAGAGAGAGAGAGAGAGAGAGAGAGAGAGAGAGAGAGAGAGAGAGAGAGAGAGAGAGAGAGAGAGAGAGAGAGAGAGGTGATGGGGTGGTGAGGGGAAGTAAGGGGAAACTTGTATACATGAGGAGCATTGCAACTCACGTCTTGATGGGCAAACAAATACAAACAAACAAACAAACAGCAGCTTGATTGTCTTGTTTGTTTTATTGTTTGTTTGTTTACATCACTAATTTTGTTTGTTTAGTTGTTTTGTATTCATCGAGTCGTTATCTTT
>JACEEZ010024591.1:0-16210 GCA_016584305.1 Chionoecetes opilio
CATTTTTTAAAAAAAAAATTTTTTTTTTTTGGTGGGTTTTCTACTAAAACACATAGTGAATTCATAAGACAATTAAATCCTCCTTCAATTTTAAAACAAATAAAAAAATCATAAAAATTTAATATCTTCAAGAAACTTTTGACCTTATAAACTCCCCATGGATTTTCGGGCAACACACTGCCCCCGTTTGGCAGGCACGCAAACGGAGGAAGTCGGTAAAAAGCGGGTTTTTACGTTTTAACGGCTTTTTAGGATGCTAGACCAAACCAGGGGGTTGGGAAAGGGCTAGGCAGGTGGCAAAGATGTCGGGCCCAACAAGTATGAAGGGTGAGAGGATTTTAAAGGGGTGTGCAGTCCCTAGCTTGTTTATGCCGGGAAACAATGGTGTGGTCTGGAAAGGAGTTGGACAGATTAAATAACACAGAACAAAGCGGGCAGAATACATTAGGAGCCAATAGGTATGTGGCAGTGGAAGCGATTGAGGAGAGGGGATGGAGCACGTTCAGGAGAGGATAAAAAAGGCAGGACGAGGTCAGAGCTAACTGCAACAAATGGAGACAGAAAAATGGGCAAGAAAATTTTGGGGACGGGAATAGTATGGGAAGGGATGAAGACCAGAAAAAGTGAAAGATGGAAGGTGACGGGGAATTTTTTGTGACAGGAGTGAGAGACATGGGAGTATGGCGAAATGAAAAAAAGGAAATAAATAGGAGGTGAGGAAGGGAAAAAGAAGAATGGCTGAGGGAATGATAAAAACAACACGGGAAATGGTACAGGAAAAGGCCGGCCAGGTATGAAAGGTTCTAGATGGGGGCTATGGAGGGGATTTACTTTTCAGAGCCAGGGCCCATATTATAGGTTTTAGGATTCGTCCTGGGTTTCGTCCTAACCTGGTCCTAAGGTTCGGGAAAGTCTAAGCCGGCCACACCACCCCGGCGCGGCCTTCCGGCCGACAAAAAGGGGTTTTGCTAGAGGGGGCCCGGTGTGTTGGGGGGGTTTTTCTCCGGGGGGGCCTGTCGCAGCGGCCGGATGAAAAATCATCGGCCTTGAAAACCGCCCGGGCGCGGCCTCCGCCTGCGTGTTGGGGGTGCCACCCGGCGCGGCCCCCCCCCTCGGCCAGAAAATGACTAATGGTGGTTTCTAAAAAGCCAGCTAAAACCCTTTTTTCCGGCTCTCTATCCTCTGCCCTTTTGAGCGTGAATGATCTATCATTTACCGAAAATTTCCTGTATTTTTTTGGGAAATCGAATTACCCTTAAATACAAAAATAAAACAGTTCTTAATAAAAAGGGAGTTATCATTTTGTTTTTCAGCACTTAAAAAAAATTTTGGAAAAAAACAAGAATACTTGAAAACCAATTTTTTAAAATCTCATTTCAGGGAAAACCTGCCTTAAAGCTGAATAAGTTTCAGGAATTGTACTTGTATGTAAGCTTTCACTGATACCTGTTTTGGGTTATATTTTCTCTTTCGACGAACATTTAACCAAAAAGTAATTTAAGAATTGGACCTCAACGAACCCCTTATCGAAGACTACATGGGTCTTGTTTCTTGTTGCCCTTGAAAAAGAGCGGCTGCGGAACGCATGCACCCGCCTTTACTGCCTCACCTTGTTTTCCTGAGGAGACAGGTCAATACCACCCCTGTAATGCATCATAAGCATCACCAGGGCTAAGTGTTCCCCAAGGATCCCGCACCCTAAAAAAAAGAAAAAAAACAAGACTCTTCCCCCCCCGTGGATAAGAAAAGGCTGATATCAATCCCGACATCGGGAGGGTTTTTTCGAATGCTGAACGCCACACTATTTTTTGGGTTTAAATGTTCGTCGAAAAGGACAGAACCCCTCCAAAAAAGGTATCGCGAAAAACTTTTCTACAATACATCTTTCCCGAAGCTTCATTCAGCTTGAAGTGCGTGTTTCCCTGAAATGACATTTTAAGAAATTGAGTTTCAAGTATTCTGTTTTGCCAATATTTTTTCAGTGCTGAAAAAAAAAAATAAAAAACCATTTTTTATTAAAAAATTTTTCAGTTTTTGTTTTGGGGAAAATTCTGATATGTCCCAAAAAATACAGGGAGTTTACGGAAAATGATAGTCATTCACGCTCAAAGGGCAGGGGATGTGAGATGCGCGAGAGACATTTGGGGGCCCTTAGCTTTGAAAACCCCCCCTGTACCAGTAAAATTGTTTTTTATGATAATATGGGTTTTATTATGACGTATTATATATAGTATGACGTATTAATATAGAATTAGCATATATGGCTGCACATGCCCCATCCCCAACAATTTTTTAAAGTCTTTTTCGGAAGGGGATTCATTTGTCACCCGGGGTCCGACTGTACTTTATTTTTATGAGGGGGTGTGTGTGGGCTATCCGGCAACGTGCTCCGCCCTTTTTTGTGGGCCGGACACCGCGCCGGTGTGTGTGTGGCCGGTTTAAAGACCGCCCAAAGACGGCGGCTTAGGACAAGCGCTGACGTCCCTACTTTTAGCAAGGCCCAATTTAAATTTTCAGAAATATCACTACTAAAAGTCATCAGAAAGGTATAAAAATATCAAAAAAACACAAATTAATATTTCTATGATAATGGGCCCCAGACATACTAGTCACGGTTTGTTTACATCGTGCATTGGGGGGGATAAGGGGGGTCGCGCGGGTGGACCTACAAGGGAAAACTACGGCGAGGAAGAATTTCGAGTTTTTTTGCGAAAAATTGATACCATGTTATTACATGCTCTGTTCCGCTGACAAAACATAGAAAAACCGGGAATGGCTGATGTGCAGAGGCTTTTAAACCAAAAAAACAGAGTCAAACAGCCTCGAAAAAGGTAAGCAACGGGGTGGGTACGTAATTTTCCCTCCCACTTGCTTACTTTTTAATGAGACTTGCTGTGACTATTTTCCTGTGTGAAGCCCTTGCACATCAACCATCACCTCGGTTTTTCTCTATTTTCAGCGACCGGGAAAATATAGCCGGGGATTCAATTTCGCCCAAAAAAAACTCAAAATTTTTTCATCGCGTATCTTCTCTTTTAGGTAATGTAAAATTTTCAGTTAGATAGTTTTAAAAATACCTTTTAATTGATTTCCCTTTTTGTTGTCTTTCCCATAATAAGTAGGTAAAATAGGGTTTTAAAGTGTTATTGACGACCCAATAAATACTCTTGAGTTGTACCAACTAAAAAAACCCTTTTGTTTTGTTTTATCTTATTACTCCATCATAAACAATGCATAACCACCGTGACATTACCCTCCTTGCCCAGGGTATACCGGGTACTGTGTCCCGTTTTTTTCTCCCTACAAAAAGGGGAAAACCGGCGGAAATGGCTGGGTTTGTTTTTGCTTTGTTTTTATCTCATTACTCCTCCCAAACAAGTTGCATAACCCGGACTTACCTATCCTTGCCTCATGGTCCGGGTACTCTGTCTACCAAAAATCTCGTCCTACATAAATCGGGGAAAATTCAACGACGGTAATGGTTGGGTTTAAAGGGGAAATAATGGACGAGATTTTGCGCGGTCTTTTCAGAGACCAGCAAATTTTTTTTGGCCCTACAAGGGGTGCTTTTTTTTAAGGAGATATTTTTTTTTTGCGCAAACCCATTAAAAAAAAAAAAAAAAAAATGAAAAACCTAATCTTTGGGTTTTTTAATGAAACCAAACCTAACCTTAACCACACAGTATCCCTAACCAAACTTAAAGGGTTTCATTAAAACCTAAAAGACCCGATTCGTTTTTTAAGGGAAAACGGTACCATACAATTCGGATTTAAATATTTTTTGTTATGGGTTTGCAAAAAATAAAACTTTCCTTTAGAAAAAGCACGTATTTTAGGCCAAAAAAAAATTGCCGGGTGTCTCTGAAAAACGACTGCAAAACTTGTCCATTATAACCAGGTTAGGTTCCCCGTTAGGTTGGAAAAGGTCAGTGGGGTTGGGTATTCATAACACAGGTAAAAGTTTATTAGTTTTAATACATACCCCACTCCATACCTCTTTAACCCTTCAAACATCCACTTTCCCCCCAGTCTACTCTGTCATAGATTTGGTTTTGCCCAGATGAACACCAAACTCGTTGGTGGACGAAAAATTTTTTTTGGGTGTGTTTTTATGTTTTTTAAAGGGATCTGCTAACCTTTTCTGTCGCAATTTTTTTTTTTTTTTTTTTTTTAAATGTAAGGTTTTTGTTGTTTTTTTTTTTTTTTGAGTTGGTTAGGTAGGGTTTTTTGGGTTTAGTTTAGGTTCAATTGTTTTGTTCTTTTTTGGGGGGGAAAAAAAAAAAAAAAAAAAAAAATTGGACGAAAGGGTTGCGATCCTTCAAAACCAAAAAAAAACCCCAAAAAAAAAATTTTTTTCGTCCAAAACTATTCGGTTTCATCGGACAAATCCCAAAATCATAGACAGAGTAGACTGGGAGGGAATGGGGATGTTTTAAAGGGTTTAAAAAGAGGGGTTTTGGGGGGATATTATGTAAAAACTAATAAGTTTTTACCTGTGATTATGAAACCAACCTCACGACCTTTCCTACCAAAGGGTAACCTAACCTGAATAATGGACGAGAGTTTCGCGGTTTTTTTCAGAGACCCGACAATTTTTTTTTCCTCCCTAAAAATAGGGCTTGTTTAAATGGATAGTTTTTTTTTGGAAAACCCATAAAAAAATTTTTAAATCGAATTTTTTACCTTTCCCATTAAAAACACTAAATCGGGTTTTTTAGGTTTTAATGAAACCTTAATTTTAGTTGGAAACTGTGTGTTAAGGTTAGGTTTTGGGGTTTTCTTTAAAAACCCTTAAAAGGTTAGGTTTTTTTCATTCTTTCTTTTTTTTTTAAGGGTTTTTGGCGCAAAAAAAAACTATCTCCTAAAAAAAGCCCATTGAGGTCAAAAAAAAATTTGTCTGTGTCTCTGAAAACGACCGCGCAACCTCGTCCATTATTACCCTTAACCTAACCATTACCGTCTTTTGATTTTCCCTATTTATGTAGGACGAGCATTTCGGAACGAGAGCCCAGGTACCTGGGGGAAAGGGATGGGTAATTCCCACCGTGGTTATGCAACGGGGTTTGGGGATGGAGAATGAGAAAATCAAAGCAAAATCTAACCTAGCCTTACCGTGGCGAGTTTCCCCGACTTGTGAGGGGAAAAATATCGTAGACACATACCAGGTTCCCAAAGGGCAAGGTTTTAATGTACGGGGGTTAGAATTTGTTTATGGAGGGAGTAATAAGATAAATAAAAGAAAAGGTTGGTGTGTTGGTACAGACTCAAGAGTTTATTGGCTCGTCAAGTAACATTTAAACCATGATGTCCCCATCTTTTTATGGAAAGCAAAAAAAGGAACCCAAATTTAAAAAGGGTTTTTTAATACTATCTAACCATAAAATATGTAAAACCCCCTAAAAAGAAAAGACTACAAACATAAAAAATTTCGAGTTTTTTTGGGCAAAATTGATTTTCCCAGGTGCTTTTTCCGTGCTCGCTGACAACTAGAGAAGACCTAGGTGTGGTTGATGTGAAAGGGCTTCTACACCGGGAAAATAGTCCCCGCAGAGTCTTTTAAAAAGAAGAAAGTGGTAGGGACCATTACTACCTACCATTTTGTTTTCCCTTTTGCGAGGCCGTTGTGACTTTTTTTTCTTGGTTTAAAACCCTCTGCACATCACCATTACCCGGGTCTTCATGTTTTGTCAGCGAGAACAACATGAAAATAAGCACCGGAATTCAATTCGCGAAAAATACTCAAAATTTCTTCCATGCCGTAGTTTTCCTTCGTAGATCCCCCCGGGGCGACCCCCCTTACCCCAAAATGCACCGATGAAACAACCGTGACGTATTTTATGGGTAGGTCCTTGCGAAGCTCAACAATAATTCATTATAAGAAAAATTTGTCCCAGATATGAACGTTCCTTTTCAAAAGAAAAACTTGACATTGTTTTCGCCTTCGCGAGAAAAGATAATTTTTTTCAGGACAAGATTTCATCCTTGGCCAGCTCTTTAAAGAAAGGAAAATGTCCTATGTCCTGCAGGGAATTTCCCTTTTCAGACCCCTCTTGTCTTTGTTAAGGTATATTGAATGATAGGACTTCACTGCCTTACGTGACTAACTCCATAATTAACTGATAACAAAGGGGCAAAGGCCCCAAAGGGTGATAAAATTTTAAAAAAGCCTTTTTTTTAAATTAAGACCCCATGTTTGGGCGCGGGGGAAATTATAATGGCCTTTTGATTGAATTTATTGTGTTCCTGATGGCTAAGAAAAAAAAAGTGGCTTGCATTGGCCAAACTATACGGCCTTATGGTTTTGGTGAAAGGTGTGAAAAAAAAGGTAAAATCTCTGGTAACCAAATTTTTCCGTGTGGGTTCCTACCTGCATGTGTGAGTCCTCGCCAGGTCCTCCTCGACAGCCATGCCCTAAAGAGTTTGAGGGAGGAGGGTGTGTCTGGCTGCCCTATAGACAACCCAAAAGATATTTTCAATATATACATTTTTTTTTTTTTTTTTTTAATCGAGGGGAAGTAGAGTAGGGGGTGTAAGTATACTGAGCCCCAAAAAAAAAATTGAAATCGTGAGTAGTAAGGTCTGTAGCGTACGTAAAACTCTCCTCCTTTTAAACCCAAAAGGGGTCAGAAAAAAAAAAATTAAAAAATTATACTTTGGGGTTTAAGGTTGGGTTGGGTTTTCTTTAAAAACCCTATTGGTTGGGGTTGGGTTTCTTTAAACCCTTACAGTTGGGTTGTTTCTTTAAAAACCCTATAAGGTTAGTTAATTTCTTTTTTTTTCTTTTTTTTTTTTTTTTTTTTTTTGCGCAAAATAAACATCCCCATTAGAGCTAGCACCTATTTTGGGCCAAAAAAAATACGGGGTCTCGTAAACACCCCAAAAACTCCGTCCATTATTCCGGAGTATTTTATTTTGCGCAAACCCACATTTTAAAAAAAAAAAAAAAATCATCCCCAAAATTTTTGGGGTACCTTTTCCATTAAAAACACTTCTCCATCAGAAAAAGCCTAAAATTTGGCCCGGGGAAAAATTTTTCAAGAGTCTTATGGTTTTAATGAAACCTATAATGTTAGGTAATATATTTGGGGTTTAAAGTTTGGGGGTAAATCTTAAGAAAAAAGGCTCCACCCTTTTTCTTCTTTTTATGAAAACAGCTTGGGGACATGGTGGGAAACCGGGGTTTTTTGGGGTGGGGGAGCACACACATAAAAAAAATAGGCCCCCCCAAAAAAACCCTAAATGGGATATTCCCTATTTTCAAAACTTTATGGGGGAAATATTACCCGTTAAAGTAGTTTGGGAAATTTCCCTAGTTTGGGGGTTTTTTGTGAGGAACCAATTTTCCCTTTTTAAATGTGCTCCTTTTTTGGGGAGCACACATATAAGGGGAAATATTTCCCGATAAGTCCATGAACTAGGAAAAATTTTCCCCAGTTTTGGATTTTTTTTTTTGGGGGGGGGCCTATTTCCCCTTTTTGTGTGGGCCCCCCCCCCCAAAAAACCCCGGGTTTCCCCCATGTCCCCCAAACTTTTTGGCCCTAAAAGAAATAGGAGATTGAGCCCCTTTTTCTAAAATGACAAACCTACAGCCTAAACCAGCACCCCCTTTGAGCCCCCTTTTGCTGTGCACTAACCTAACCTAAAAACCCACCCGCCCTAACCTAACCCAAAGGCCGTGTCCACAGACACTTTTTCCGCTCTTTTGGTATTTTGTTACCAAAAAATGCCCCTATGGGGGCAAAATATGCGCGTTCGCACACGGGGTTTTTTGGCTACAACATCTTTTCTGGCATCTTTCCGGGGCCCCAAACCAAAAATAAATAATATAACATTATGGTCGCTGAAATTTAATATCGGCTATGTAGGGGAAAAGTAAAGGGTCGGCACTCATTAAATATAACAATGCTTAAAAACGTAAGTATAATACGTAGAGCCAAAATTTGTCATTAGCGGGGAACCTTGTTTTTAAAGAGTTTCCAGGTTAGTTTTGGGTTTCATTAAAACCAAAAGGTTATTTAGGTTTCATTAAAAACCCATAAACCCGCTAATTTCTCCCGGCCAAGTTTTTAATGCTTTTTCTGATGGGGATGCAGTGTTTTTTAATGGGAAAAGGTACCATAAATTTGGTTATGATTTTTTTTTTTTTTTTTTTAAATTTGGGTTTGCGCAAAATAAAACTACCCCATTAAAAAATGCACCATTGAAAACCAGGAAAAAATAGTCGGTTGTCTCGAAACGACCGCGAAGTCCGTCCATTATTCCAAATTGCTGATTGGTTACGTTTAGTTTAGGTTAGGTTAGGGTTTTGGTTTTTGTTAAGGTTTGGTTTAGGTTTTTGTTAAACTTAGGGTAATTTTTGGGTTAGGGGATGTTGAGTTTTTTTAGGGTTAAAAAAAACAAAATTTATGGGGCCGATTTTTCCGGGGTTGGCCCCCCCCCATCTCCTGCGGAATATTTACTGTTTGGGTTTTGGGGCATCCCGACCGACAACTCTAACCGTTTCATAGGTTAAATTTCTTCATTCTGAGTCTGTTTTTCCCCCTTTCCCCATGGGCAATTTAATAAAAATGCTGAACATATACTACCTGAATTTGTTCTTTCAAACCAAAACTGTTTTAATTTGGTTAGAGGTGGGGTTTGGGAATTAACAGATGATATCAAGAACAAAATAAAAATTATCAAGATACGGCAGTGGGGAAAGAAAAAAGGGTTTTATGGGTATTGTTTTCCTGGCTTAATAAAACAAGCTTATTTAATTTTTTTTTAAATTTTTTTTTTTATAGTGAGCCTACTCTAAAACGCTTTTTTTCTCAACAAGTCCATTCTTCATCAACAGTTTGGTGGGGATGACTTCAATCTGTATCACGATGCATGATACAAAGGGAGGAGGAACATGACTACCCCAAAATGAATACCTCGTGACTGTCATGCACTGATCGCCGTTTTTTTTTTATGTTGCTTTAATTACACTCCCCCTAGTCTGTCACAATAATCCCTTCCGGTCCAAGCGGTATCGCTTTATATTTTTTATCAACAAGTTCGTCCCTACATCTACCCGTCACGAAAAATTCTCAGGGGGGGGACACTCCATGTTTGTCTTTGGACGAGTTTTAGGGCGTTGAAAAGAGGCCCTTTGCCCCGCCCTCCCCTAGGACACCTCACCCCTGTCCCCAGCCAAAACCCTTTAAATGGGCCCCCGACATAAATACGTACGGTTGTTTTTCATCGGGGCATTGTGGGGGTAAAGGCCCCGGGGCGCCGGGGTGGACTACGAAAGGGAAACTACGGCGATGGAAGAATTTAGAGTTTTTTTTGCGCAAATTTAATTTCCCGGGCTATATACTTGCTCTGTTCTCGCTGACAAAACTATGGGTAATTATGGAGGGAGTTTCACGTTCGTTTTCAAACACCCAAAACTTTTTCTTGGGGCCCACAATAGGGCTTGTTCAATGGGCTTTTTATTTTGCCTAACCAAAAAAAAAAATTTTTTTTTTTAAAAGAAAAACCCAACCCCTAACCCTTTTTTTTAATAAACCCAAGCTAACCCAACCTAACCTAAACCCAACCTAAACCCTTTAAAGGTTTTAAAGAAAACCCAACCAACCCTTAAAAAAAGTATACATTTTTTTTTTTTTTTTTTTTTTTTTTTTTTTGGTTTGGCAAAAAAAAACTGACCATTAGAACAAGCCTATTTTAGGCCAAGAAAAAATTTTGAGAAGCCCTGAGGTAAGGGTATGTGCAGAGGCTTCTAAACCAAGAAAAAAGAGTCTAACAGAGCCTCGTCAAAAAGGTAAGCAAAGGTAGGGGGGTAATGTGCCCCCCCCTTGCTTACTTCTTAAGAATCTGCTGTGACTGTTTTCCGGTTTGAAGCCTCTGCACATCAACCACACCTCAGGTCCCTTTCTATTTTCAGCGAGACGGAAATTAGCACCCTGGAAATTTAAATTTTGCCCCAAAAAAACTCGAAATTTTTTTATCGTCGTAGTCTTCTCTTTTTAGGTTTTACATATTCCGGTTATGATAGTATTAAAATACCCTTTAAAAATTGAGTTTCCTTTTTTTGTTTTTCTCATAATAGTGGGGGTTTTTTTAGTGTTTGCCCAAATCCCCCTCTCACAAAAAAGCTTGGGGGCCTGGGGGAATGCGGGACTTTTTGGGTGGGGTACAAAATATGCGTCGCAACCACATGTTTTTTTAGTTAGGGTTTTTGTAAAATTGCCTAGATCTAGGGAAATTCATTGGATTTTTCTGATCCCGAGACGTGTGAACCTGACGATCCTCACAGAAGATGACCGAAGGTCGAGAAACCCCCCAACCCCCCCCGGGGTTAGGTTAGATTTGGGTTGGTTAAGGTATTTATTTGGTTAGGTTAGGTTTTTGGTTAATTTTGGGTTTTGGTTTTATTTGGTTTGGTTTGATTTTTGGGTTTGATTTTGATTTGGTTAGGTTTGCTTAGGTTAGATTTTGTTTGGTTAGGTTGGTTTAATTTTGGTTAGGCAATTTTTTCAATATAAGGTAATTACCCCCAGATCTGGGAATTTTACCACCCATACACAATCTTAATAATGTTTTTCCGACGCATAAATTTTTCCCACCCGAAAACCCCCCCCCAGGTCTCAAACTTGTTTGGTAAACTTGGGGGGGAAGTGGGACGTATGGGGAAACACTATAATTTTATGTGGGGTTTAATATTTTAAAGTGGGGTTTTCGGGGGGGGGGAACAAATTAGCGTCGGAAAACATAATTTAAAAGTTGGTAGGGGGGGTAAAATTTCCCCAATCTTGGGGTATTATAATTACCCTTTTCAAGAAATTTGCCTAACCAAAATTAACCAACCTAACCAAATATAACCTAACTAACTTTAACAAAACTAATCAAACCAAAACCCAACCAAAAACAACCCAACCAAAAATAACCTGCCCCAACCTAACCTCCTAGCGGGGGGTTTTGGGGGGTTCTCGACACTTGGGCTCATTCTGTGAGGATCGTCAGGTTCACACGTCTCTGGGCTCAGAAAAAATCAAAGAATTTTCCCAGATCTAGGGAAATTTTTTCAACCCCCTAACTAAAAAAAGGGCGTTGCGAGCATATTTTGTCCCCCCCAAAAAACCCGCATTCCCCCCGGGCCCCAAGCTTGTTTTTTGGGGGAGGGGGTAGGGGCAAAGTGCATAGAATAAAACCAGGGAATTTTACCCCCATACCACTCTTAAATATGTGTTTCCGCGCATAAAGTTCCCCACCCAAAACCCCCCTTCCCCCAGGTCCCCAAACTTGTTTGGGGGAAGTGGGAGGGGTATGGCAAACACTAGAATTTTAGCGAATTCCTAATCTAGGGTAATTACCTTATATCTAGAGAAATTGCCCAACCAAAAATAAATAACCTAACCAAATATAACCAAGTAACCCAACCAAAATAAACCAAACCCAACCTAACCTAAACCCAAAACTAACCTACCCCCAAACCAACCAAATCAACCCAACCCCAGCGGGGGGGTTTGGGGGGTTCTCAAAACTTCGTCACTTCTGGAGGATCGTCAGGTTCAACTCCTGGGCTCAGAAGAAATCCCAAAGAATTTTCCCAGATCTGGGGAATTTTTACAACACCCCTAACTCGAAAACTATGGGTTTTCTACGCTTATTTGTACCCCAGCCAAAATCCCGCATTCTCCCAGGGCCCCAAGCGGTTTTGGGGAGAGGGGGGGTATGGGGCAAACACTAGAAAAATACCCCACTTATTTTGAGGAAAAACGCAAAAGGGAAATCAATTAATAAGGTATTTTAATATTTTCATAACCGGAATTGTATAAAACCTACAAAAAAGAAGATAAGACGATGAAAAAATTTCGAGTTGTTTTAGCGAAATTGATATTCCGGTGCTATTTTCCGTGCTCGCTGACAAAATAGAGAAGACCGGGTGTGGTTGAGGCAAGGCTTTTAAACCGGAAAACTCACAGCATCTCATTAAGAAATAAGCAAATGGTAGGGACCGTTACGTACCTACCGTTGCTTACCTTTTGACGAGGCTCTGTTATGACTCTGTTTTCTTGGTTTAGAAGCCTCTGCACATCAGCCATTCCCTAAAAGTCTCTCTATAGTGTTGTAGCGAGAACAGAGCACAGTAATATAGCACCTGGAATATCAATTTCGCGCAAAATAACTCTAAATCTTCCATCGCCGTTTTTTTCCTTCGTAGGTCCACCCGCGGCGACCCGCTTATCCCCACAATGCCCCGATGTAAACAAACCGTGACGTAGTTATGGGTAGGGTCCATTAGGACGAGTCTTAGCGATTTAGGATGCGCTCGAAATGATTTAGGAACGCCGGCCGCCATATTTAAGACTCGAGCGAGTCTAAGACGAATCCTAAATCTATATAAGTAGGGGCCCAGGACAAAGTCGCTGGAGGTAAATAGTCGTATGTACAGATGGAAGAATGGTGGCAGCAAGGTGTGTGTGATGTGTGTGACAGGATGGATGAAACCGTGGAGCACTTGATGCTGGAATGTGAACGGTATGAGTATGCTAGAACAAAGATTTAGAGGTAGTGGTAGGAGAGGTCGGAGTGGAAAAATGGCGAGAGATGAGAGACAGGAGAGTGGAGAGGGGAGTACCTGCTGGGGTTGTGTGCTGAGGGGAGGAGTGACAGTCGTGTGATTGAGAGTGTAAAAGAATTCTTGGAGAAATTTTTGGAGAGCACGTAGGAGAGAGCATGAGAGGCCCGGGGCCCCTCAGTGATGGGGGACCCCGTATGAATGTGATGCAGAGAGAGGAAAGAGGGGAAAAAAAAATCCCTAGTTTTGCTTCTCTCCCAACAGATTCGTGTGTGGGAGAACGCCGGACCAAAGGCTTCACTGACAGCATCTGCTGGGGGACTCTCAAATCAAGATCAAGGCTTCTTCCCCCAAAATTCGCCCAATTTCAAAATGGCCCCAAGTGGAAGGAGTGGATTGCTGGTTGGGGGAAAAAGAAGAGGATAACCCTCCGGGATACGACTTCATTTTTTTCCCCAAAAGATGCCAGAAGGCCCTTTATAGTGTTGCAAATCTAAAGGGATGAGTTTTAGCAATCATCAAAAGACAGATGAAAAAGACCAGAGGGAGGCAACGGTGTGAGCGACTAGTACAAACAATTCCTTAAAAGTAACTTAATTTAACAATGTGAGTCCTTAACATCAGCGCGGACCCAAAAGTCAAGGAAAAGGGGTTTTCCCCATCAGCCCGCTTGTAGGCCGTTTCCAAAAACCCCGTCAAAAATGACGCACCATCATCACCGCTTGAGTGGTATTTGGGGTAAGGGGCACAGTTGGAAACCCCGCTCGGCAGATTTGCCAATGGGGCCCATTTACCACAAATCCCACTCAAGCGGGTGATGTGCGTCATTTTTTGACCCGGTGTTGTTGTAAGACGGCCGTAAAAGGGGGCTTCTATTTTAAAGTGTACACCCCCTCTGACACCTGGTACAAAATCGCATGAAATTAAATCATTGTTGGTTATATAAATAAAGTTACGTACCAAGTATGAGGCCTATCAGGTCTTGGGGTCAATTATGGGCATCAATTTTGGGGCAACGTTGACCCTAAACCTTTTGAGGGGGTAAAATTTGGGGCCAAAATTTGCCCTTTTAAAACAATTTTGGTCCCAAAATGAGAAAAAGGATCTTTTAAAATGATGGAAGAATGACTTTCCCTGGGCAATTTTGCCATGATTCCCCTTTTTTTAAAATTTTGCCCTTTTTGACCCTGGCCAAAGTGCAACTTCGACCCGCCCAATTTTTTTTTCTGAAGTTAGCTCTATTATCCTCAGCCCGGGAAAAAAAAAAAACGGGATCCCCAGGGTTTTTTGAATCCATGGGGCATTTAGTCCACCAGGGGGGTTGGTTTTTTTCAGTCAGTCGCTCTACGGGGGCCCGTTTAGGGGGGGACATCAGACAGTGTTCGTAAATAGTGATTTGAAAATGTTTTTTTTTTATCTTGACACAGTCATCATTTTTCAGTTTTTCCAAACCGACCTCCCCCCCTTTCCTATTTTGCCCTGCCTTTTTTCGTCTTACTTTAGATGTTTTTAATAAAAAACATTAGCAAAAGATTATTTGGGGCAAAAATTTAAAAAAAAAATTTTAGACAAAACATTTTTTTAAAAATACATAGGTACTCTTTTGAGCAGAGCCTCACTTTTTTTTTTTGCCACAAAAACCCCTTCTTGCAATCGTGTGGGTTCTTCCTGTTGCATTTTTTTGGTTCTACTGACACCAAAATGCGGATGTCCATAAAACAAAAAATTTTCATTAGGAAGCAAAAACGGGAGAGGGCCCCTTGGGGTGAAAAAATTTTTCACTCACTTCTTTTGATGGAAAAGCTTCAAAATGAAAGAAGCCACCAATGCCATCGTAAACACGTGAAATACCCTGAAAGTTTTCCATGAACACGGACATGAAAATTTTTTGTTACTGATTCTAATCTAAAATGTACAGAGACTAAATGCCATGGGAAAGGCCCCCCGACGGGTAGGGGGCACATCAAAAAGGGGGGGGAACAAAGAGATTGAGAAGACCATGCAAGCGATTTTTAGCACCAAGAATTTGTTTTTATTTGCTGAAACCTTGGAATATAAGTTTGGGTTGGAACTCAAGAGGAATATGAAAAGGAGGAAGAACTTTTGAAAACCCGACCCCGACCAAAAAATATCCAGGCACCAAAAAAAATTCATTTGTTCATTCCCAAAATCAAAGGAGGGCCCCCAAATTGCCCCTTAGCTCTGTGAACTTTTAGATTTGAAAAAGTAACAAAAAATATTTCATGCCCGGGTTTAAAGGAAAACTGCAGCTATGTCACTGTGATTTACGAGGACATTGGGGCTTTCTTTTCATTTGAAACTTTTCCAGTCCAAAAGTGAATGTGAAATTTCTTCACCCGCTGGACCCCCCAGTTTTTTTTCTTCCCTGAAAAGGAAAATTTTTGTTTTATGGACTCTCTGACTTTTGTGTCAGTAGAACCAAAAATGCAAAGGGAAAAACCTACACATTTTGCAAGAAGGAGTCTGATGAACAAACAAAGTGATGTTGCTCAAATGAGTACCTAGTAGTATTAACAATGTTTTGTCAAAAATTTTTTTTTAAATTTTTTTTCCTAAATAAACTTTTGTCTAATTTTGATTTAAAAAAAATCTAATGTAAGACTGAAAAAAAGGAGGGCAGCCCGGAAGGGGGAGGGGGCGGTTGGAAAGACTGAAATATGATGACTGTGTCAAAGATAAATCAAAATTTTCCCAAAAACACTATTACGAAAAACTGTCTAGTCATAAACGGCCCCCCGTAGAGCGACATGACTGAAAAAACCCCCACCTAGTGGTACCAAAAAGCTCATGGATTCAAAACCCCTGGAGATCCGTTTTTTTTTTTCCCGGAGTTAGTTATAAAAGATAAAATAGAGCTAACTTTAAAAAAAAAAAGGGGGGGATCGAAGTTGCCTTTTGGGCCCGGGGGAAAGGTCAAAGAGTTCAAAAAAAGGGTCTCATGGCAAAAAAATTTTCCCAAAATGTCATTCTTCCACTCATTTGAAAGATTCTTTCTCCTGACTTTTTGGGACCAAAATCTTCAGATTTGGGCAATTCGGCCAAGTTTTTGACCCCTCAAAAGGGTTTTGGGGCAACGTTTTACCAAAAAGACCTGGCCATAAAAAAAAGGTCATGGGTGACCCCGAGCCAAAAAAGGGGTATTTGATGTTTTCCACCAACCCAAAATTTATGCAAAAACCATCAAAAACCAGACCTGTTTTGAGATTTTGCCCAAATAGTGGTACACTTCACGTAGTGCCCCCCAAACGGGCTGATGGAACCCGGGCCTTTTTAAAAGGGGAAGTCTGTCAGGGTTGGACAAACAAAGCCCTTATGCACTCCAACAACGAACTCTTCCCCGCTGGGTTTTTGGGCCCTTGATTTGTTCAGTTTTAAGCCAGATGGTGCCCCTTTAGTTGGTTTTCCCCCTAAGTCTTTTCAAAATTACTGTGGCAACAATCTTTTCTAACAACTATTTCCGTGAAGATAACTAACACGTCACACTCAAACATATCTTGATGCTTCTTAAAGACTATTTCCTCTGGGGGTGTGTTGTGTGGGGATCAGGGCATTTCGCCCACTGTCGTTTGCCCCACCAAAGGGCGTTTCGCCCAAAAAAAGTTTTTCCCCCCAAGTTTTCCCCCGGGGCCCCCCAAAACC
>JACEEZ010024592.1:0-2500 GCA_016584305.1 Chionoecetes opilio
GGGGGTGGGCGGGTGTTGGGGTTTTTGGGGGTTTTTTGGGGGGGGGGGGGGGGGAAAAAACGAGTAAGGGGGGGGGAAGGGGGTAAAAAAAAAAAAAAAAAAAAAAAAAAAAAGGGGGAGGGGTGGGAGAAAAGGGAAAAAAAAAAATTTAAAAGGGGAAAAGGGGAAAAAAAAAGGGGAGGGAGGGTAGGGGAAAGGGGGAGATAAAAAGGGGGGAAAAAGGGGGAAAAGGGGGAAGGGAAAAGAAATTTTGGGAAGGGGAAAATTTTTGAGGTTAGAGGAGGGGGGAAGGGGAAGAAAGGATAGGGGAAAAGGAAAGAGGGGAAGAAGGAAGGGGGGGGAGGGAAAAGAAGGGGGGGAAAAGAAGGGGGGAAAGAGGGAACAGGGGGGGGTGTGTTTGGGGTGGCTGGGTGGAGGGGGGGAGGGGAAAGGGGGAGAAGCGGGGGAAAAATTTGGGGTTTAGAGAAGAGTAGGTTGGGAAGAAGAGAGAGAGGGGAAAAGGAGGAGGAGGGGGAAAGAGAGAGAGAGAGAGGAGAGAGAAGAGGAGAGAGAAAAGGGCTGAAGGTTAAATTTTAGTAAGATGGACCCGCTGTGACAAGCCCTTTCCCCCAGCCCCCCTGCCGAGCATTGCAGGGGGGCGTCGCTGTCTTAGTGGCCCCCCTGCTGGTCTGGTGTGAGCAGGGGGGGCAGGGGAAGGGGGAGAAGCAGGGGGAGGGGGTGACAAGATATGAGCAGGTATGAGGAATAGAAGGGAGAGAGAGGAGGTTTTGGGGAGAATGGAAAAGGGAAAATTGTGGGGTGTAAGGGTGTTAAAAAGGGGATTAGTGAGGAGGAGGGAGGGGGGGGAGGAGGAGGAGGGGGGAAAAGGGAATAAATTAAAAGGGGGGAAAGGGGGGAGGAATAGGAGAATGGGGTTAGAGACTAAAAGTTAAGGTTTCAAAAAGAGAGAGAAGAGAAGAGAGGAGAGAGGGGGAGAGAGAGAAGGGGAAAGAAAGAGAGAGAAAAGAGAAGGAAGAGAGAGAAAAAAGAGAGAGAGAAAAGAAAGGAATTTTTAAGGGAACCAGGTTTAAAGGGGGAAATGTGATAAGGAAAGAGAGAGAAAAAAGGAGAAAGAGAGGAGAAAGGAAGAGAGAAAAAAAGAAGAGAGAAGAAAGGCGGAGAGAGAGAGAGAGAGAGAGAAAAGGGGGAAAAGGGGAAAAGGGGAGGAAAAAAAAGGGAGGAAAGGGGGGCAAGAAGGAGACTAGGAAAAAAAGGAAAAAAAAATGGGGGTGGGGGGGGAAAAGTAAAAAACGGAAGAAATACTGTAGCTAAAATTTATTAAAAAAAAAGAGAAGAAGGAGAGGAAGAAGAGAGAGAAGGGGAGAGGGGTTTTGGGGGGGGGGGGGGGGGGGTTTTTTTGGACATTACATTTTTAGTGTTATGCGAAATTTAGTTGTCCGTTTTTTATTTTTATTACTGTTGTTGTTGTTGTTTCAATTATTATTATTATTTTTATTATTGTTGTTATTATTATTATTTGGAGTGAAATAAAATTGTTTAATAAAAGAAAAAGAACTAATTTTGGGGGGATTTAGCATTGTGAAAATATATAAAACCCCTCTCCTCTCTTTTTCTCTCCCCTTCCTCTCTCTCTCTTTTTCTTGATTTTTATCTTATTTTTTTTTCCCCTTTTCGTTTTTCCCATTTTTTTTCCCCCTTCTTTTCCCTCTTTTTCTCCTTCCCTTTTTTTCCTTCCCTCCTTCTTTTTTCTCTCTCCTCCTCTCTCTTCTTCTTTCCTCCTCCCCTTCCCTCCTTTCTCTCTCTCTCCCTCCTCTTCTCTCTCCCCCTTAAAAACACTCAAATACAACATTTTTATCCCTCACCCTTCTTTTTTTCCCTTTCCCCCCTTTTTCCCCTCCCCCCTTCCTTCCCTCCCCCCCCCCCTCTCTCCTTCCCCCCTTCCCTTTTCCCCCTTTTTCCCCTTCCCTCCCTCTCTCTTTTCCTTCCCTCCCCCCCCCCTCCCTCCCTCCCCCCCTCCCTCCCCCCAGCATCACATAATCTATAGACAAGTTTCCTCACCCTCTGGAATATACTGGAACGTCCTGGAATTAAGTGAAATGTGTGAAAAAGGTTGGAAAAGAAGGTTTATGCGAAGAAATATTCCAGATGCGGGTTTAAAATGAATTGATGATGGGATTCCAGAGCTAAAAAGGCTGGAAGGTAAATGGAGTCTTTCTGGAACCTTGCATTGAGGTCAGAATTTCAATTGCATGACCCGGAAAAAGTGAGTTCATGATTTAAAAAAGGTCATGATTTAATTTTTTGATATTTATTATATGATTCACGAAAGTGCAAATTTGAGTTTTTCCTTTTCTTATATATTTTTTTAGTTTTTTCGAGTGTGATTCTGGGAAGTTCTGGAAAAAGTTAGCTAAAAGAAATGAGTTTAATGGATTCGTGAAGGGTTTGGAAAAAAAAAATTACTTAGACTGGAAGAAATGTTAATGCGAATCTGGAATGA
>JACEEZ010024592.1:7500-42500 GCA_016584305.1 Chionoecetes opilio
CTTTCCTCCACCAGAAAAAACTTGGAGAGAAGAGAGAAACTATTGAGATAAGACGCCTTCCCTCCATCCCTCTTCTCTTCTCCTCCCCCTCCTCCTCCTCCTCCTCCTCCTCCTCCTCCTCCTCCTCCTCCTCCTCCTCCTCCTCCTCTTCTTTCTCCTCACTTCCTCAAGAGGCCGATAAAGAGACAATAATGTATGGAGTGCAGGTGTATTAGTCTGTCTGTCTGTCTGTCTGTATGTGTGTTTGTCTGTCTGTATGTCTGTCTGTCTGTATGTCTGTCTGTCTGTTTTTCTTTATCTGTCTCTTTATCTCTGTCTATCTCCGTCCCTCCCTGTCCTGTTATTTCATTATCATATACAGAGACACACACACAGACAGACAGATAGACACACACACACACACACACACACACACACACACACACACACACACACACACACACACACACACACACACACACACACACACACACACACACACATACACACACACACACACACACACACACGCACCCGCCGGCCATTACGCCCAAGTTAACCTAGTTTGGGAGCGAATATCTTACAGGCAAATGCGATCTAGCTGTCCCCCTTTCCCCCCTCTCCCCTTCCCCCCCTTCCCCTACACCCCTTCAACCCCCTCTCCCCTCCAACCCCACTCTCCCCTCCACTACACCCCTCCCTCCTCCCCTACACCCCTTCCCTTCCCCCCCTCACAGCTTCCCTCCCACGCTAACTCCTGTTCCATATCCTCTAAACTCTCACACTAACCTCGAGTCTCTCTTTCTACTTTTCACTCTTCTCGCTCTCTCTCTCTCTCTCTCTCTCTCTCTCTCTCTCTCTCTCCTCTCTCTCTCTCTCTCTCTCTCTCTCTCTTCTCCTCGCTCTCTCTCTCTCTCTCTCTCCTCTCTCTCTCTCTCTCTCTCTCTCTCTTCTCTCTCTCTCTCTCTCTCTCTCTCTCTCTCTCTCTCTCTCTCTCTCTCTCTCTCTCTCTCTCAATCTCATTTTCTTAGTCTCCTGTTTCTTCAATTATTTTTTTTACTCCAATTTCCATTTTTTTCTTATCTCATTTTTTAGAAGGACGACTCTCTCTCTCTCTCTCTCTCTCTCTCTCTCTCCTCTCTTCTCGTCTCTCTCTCCTTCTCTCTCTCTCCTCTCTCTCTCTCTCTCTCTCTCTCTCCTTGTCTTACTCTTGTTCCTTCAATTCCAGATTTTTACTTCAACTTTTAAGTCTTTTCTTTCCTCGTGTTTCCTTAGGAGGATGTCTCTTTCTCTTTTTTTTCTCTCTCTTTATCTCTCTCTCTCTCATCATTTACTCCCCTATTCTTCCTTTCCCATTCATTTTCTTCCTCTCCCTTTTCTTCACTTTCTTTCCCTATACATTTCTTCTAATTTTTCATCACCTCTCTCCTTCTATCTCCATTTTTATCATCTATCTTTCTCCCTTCTCCTATTCTCTCTCTTCCCATATATCCCTTTCTAATTATTTCCCTTCCCGTTTCCCCAACCCTTTCTTTTCATTCCCTCCTCTTATCTTGCCTTCCCTTTGCTTTACCATTTCTTTCCTTCCTTAAACCCCTTTCTATCCTCCCCTCCTGTCTTTCAGCGCCCCTTTCCCCCTTCTCTTTTCCCCTTATCCTCCCCTTCTCCCCTCCTGTCTCACTGCTCCCTTTTCCTCTTCCCCTCCCCATCCCCTCTTTCTCACGGCCGTCTTCCGATTTTCCTCTCATTCCACCACGCCCAATGAAATCCTTGAGAGAGAGAGAGAGAGAGAGAGAGAGAGAGAGAGAGAGAGAGAGAGAGAGAGAGAGAGAGAGAGAGAGAGAGAGAGAGTTTTCTTCACCTTCATTTCTCGTCTCTGTGGAGGCAGATGGGCAATTTCTTTCATGTCCACATTTTGTTAAATTGCCAGAGAGAGAGAGAGAGAGAGAGAGAGAGAGAGAGAGAGAGAGAGAGAGAGAGAGAGAGAGAGAGAATATTGCGTATACCATCTTGAAATTGTGTGTTAAGTTCTATTCTTTTGTTGAAAGCTTTTGTGTGTGTGTGTGTGTGTGTGTGTGTGTGTGTGTGTGTGTGTGTGGTGTGTGTGTGGTGTGTGTGTGTTTTGCAGGTAAGAATGGAGGCAGTGGAGGAAAAATAAAACCGGAAACTGAGGGACAGAATGAATGTGAACTTCAAATGTATACGATTTTTTTTCATCATTATTGTTATTTTCATTATTATTATTACTATCATTTTTTCATTATCACTGTTATCATTTTTATCATATTTGTATTTGATGTCATCACTTTCTCTTTCTGTACGAACTCAAACATAATATTGAGTTTCATCCTTGCATACATTTTCTTTAACGGCTAAAAAACACTTGAAATCTTTAGCTATATATAATAATAAGCTCAAGTAATAAACAATGTCTTAAAGCACTATTGACAAAAATATAAATTCTTTAGTTATGTATAAAAAAAAGTTGAAGTCATAAATACCTTCTAACAAACTATTGACAAAAAATAAATAAAGCAGACCACCTTCAACCGTAGATAACAGTAAAGTCGCCAGGACAACTTTTTTTTTTTTTTACAGCGTGGGGGGGGCGTTAAATTTAAATTTTCTACATCCATGATTTCGGGAAAAGTTAGAAGGGTCTTTTGGGAGAGTCTAGTCATTTTTTTCTTCATCTGGCATATATGGCTAAAAATGAGCAAATTACAAAAATACTACCAAGTGGCTCCCAAAAGTCAAGTCCCCATCTAGTGTTTTTTTTATGAGTGTGTACCGCTGTCGTCGTCCCCGAAAAAAAAAACCGCGAGTGAAAAATTGAAACCGATATATTTGCGGTACAAAGCAAAAAAACAACGCTGAAACAGAGTGATTATACAGTAGAATAAACTATGTGTATTATTTCAGTGGCGCATAAAAATCAGTAGTGATGCTATAATTCGTAATATATGGCGCCTGGCGACATGACTGCAGGTGGCGACTTGACTGTTATCTACGGTACATCTTTCTGAATCATAATTGTGATAAATATAAAACAGGATTAACTATTTCTTCCTGATTAACTATAATTAGGTGATTGGAGGTTAAAAGGATTAGTAAGAGAGTAAAAAAAGGAATGGAAGGTGAAATTGTGGAATTGAAATAAACTGGCTATGAAAAGGATTAGCGAGACAGGATAGAAAAGGAATAGGGGATGGAAGAGGGTGGGGAGGGATGGGAAAGGGAAATTATAATGAAAAGGAATAGGAAGGAATGGAGGAAAAGGAATAGGGGATGGGAGATTGTGGGAGGGATGGAAAAGTGAAATTATGGAATGGAAGTGAGGAAGGAAGGGTGGAAGGGGTAAAGGTTGATATTGTGGTTGTGGGATGGAAATGGCATGGAGGGATAAAGGGAAAGGTGGCAAGGGAAGAGAAAGAAGAGATATGGAATGGGAGAATGGAAGGGTAAGACAGAGGGAAGCTAGGGATATGGAATGGGGAAGATAAATGGAAGAGGGGTAGGTAAAGGGATGTAGGATGGAAATAAGGAAGTGTAATGGAAGAGGATATGAGAGAGAGAGAGAGAGAGAGGAAAAGGGAGGAGAGAGAGAGGGGGAAAGAGAGAGAGGAGGAGAGAGGGGAGAGAGAGAGGGGAGAGAGAGGTAAAAAAAAAAAGATAATAAAAAAAACCAGGAGAGGAATAGATTTATGAAGGAAAGAAAAAGGTAATAAAGCAAGAAACAAGAAAAGCTAAAGATAAAAAACATCGCAAAAATAACAGAAATGCAGAAATTCGAGGAAAAAAAGATTGGAAAAATAACAGAAACAAAAATAGAGGAAAAATAGATTGCAAAAATATAAAAGAAACAAAAATAAAGGGCGAAAGAGAGAGATGGGGGAAACACTGGAAAGATAACATAGAAAGGCAATGGAGAATAACAGCTGAAAATACAGTTTGTGGAAGGGAGTGGAAAAGGGAGTAAGGGAGGGAGTGAAATATGCTACGGCGCCTTTTGAATGCTCTGGAGTCTGTGAAAACCCGATAAGGTGCCGCAAAAGGGGGGGCGAGGAGGAGGGGGCTTGATAGGATGGGTGTGTAAGCGAGAAAGGGGGGGGGGGGACCAGGGCGCGTCTGTTTATTTCGAGGCTACGAGATAGAAAAAGAATTGTATTAGTTTCCCTCTTCCATTTCATTTTCTGTAGCTCAGTTTTCTTTGTCGTATGCACACCACATCCCGTTTTCTTCCGGGTTTTGTTTTTTGTCTTTGTTTACCTCATTTTGTCGTTTTCTTTTAGTCTATCTTTTGATTTCGTGTTTCTATATTAGTTTGTCTTGTATTTTTTTCTCTCCCAATTTCAAAGATATTCAAAGTTAAGAAAAAATTGATAATCTAATTTTCTATTTGCTCAGTTTATTAGTTATTTTTTTTATTATTATTGCCATTTTTGCATATTCCTGTATTTACTTCTCCATTGTTTCCTTACGTTCACTCTTTTTAATTTAATTCTCTCTCTCTCTCTCTCTCTCTCTCTCTCTCTCTCAAATATCCCATTTTTCTAACCCATCTCATACCTTCCACCCAGCTCCACCCTTTTAGATGCTTCCTTCCCACCCCAAGTCCCTAATAATTCCTCTACTTAACCTTTTTTTTTTATACATTCGTGCCTATAGCGCGTGTAGGCAGTGACCCAGGGTTCGGATGGTAGGCCCTGGAGGTTCACTTGAGGGCTGTGATGGTTGGCCCTCGCCCATGGTGGCACAGGCAGGAATTTTATAGTGAGCCCCTTGATTAGAGGCTCATGCCGCCCCCCTGTGTCCTCCAATGCACTCGCAATTGAAGGTAGAGTTAATGGGAAGCATGTGGGTGTTCTTAGGCCACTCGACGGTGCAGAAAGATCTGTTTGGATATTCACCTTCTTCGGGGATCGAACTCGAGTCACCAAGCACACCACTCTGAGACGGTAACCACTCTGCTACCGCATCCCCTTCTGCTCCTTATTCCTTCTCCTTCACGACCCTCACAGCTGGATTCCTGCCCTTCTCTCCTACCCTTCCTTCCCACCCTCCCTCCTTCCCTGTTCTATGGTGCAATTCTAGGCTCCGTCCTCCCCGCCGCGCCCGGGAACTCTCGCGCTACCTCAAGGTTTTGTAATTGAAATGTGGTGTGAAAGTTCGTGGAGTTTACTGTAATTGAAATGTTCCTCCTCCTCCTCCTCCTCCTCCTCCTCCTCCTTCCCCCCTCCTCCTCCCTCCTCCTCCTCCTCCTCCCCCCCCCTCCTCCTCCTCCTCCTCCTCCCTCCTCCTCCTCCTCCTCGGGTGGACCCTACTCCGTTCATCAGTCTGTGTCTGTCTGTCTTTACCGTGTGTGTGTGTGTGTACCCACCTTCAGTGATTTATTGCCCTCTTGTCTGTCTGTTTGACTCTCTCTATCTCTCCTCTCTTCTCTCTCTCTCTCTCTCTCTCTCTCTTCTCTCTTTTCTTTTTCCTCTCTCTCTCTCTTCTCTCCCCCTTTTTCTCTCTCTCTCTCTCTCTCTCTCTCTCTCTTGTCGATGTACCCTGGGTTTTTGTCCCGTCTTTTATTCATCCCTTTTTATCAACCGTCTCGTATCTTCGCTTCATCTCAATATTTTCTCGGAATTTCTGAAATTTCCCCATTGATCTCTTGCTCGTTGTTTCCTGCTCCTCTCTCCCTCTTCTCCACCGCTTTATTTTTCTTTCTTTCTTTCACTGTCAATTCTTCCTTCGACGGGTTAGATTGTCTTCACTTACTACGTAGCCATTGTTTTATTTTCTGATTTCTTTTGTCTAGTTTAATCTCACTATTCTTCCTTCATATTTTTCTTCATTCTCATCAACTCCCTCCTTCCTTTATTTTCCTTTTCCCCAAATCTCCCCCCCATTCCCCAACTCTCCCCTTTCCCAAAAATTCACCTTTTCCCCAATCCCCCCATTCCCCAATCTCCTCCCCATTCCCCAATCTCCTCCCCATTCCCCAATCTCTCCATTCCCCAATCTCCCCCCATTCCCCAATCTCCCCCCCATTCCCCAATCTCCTCCCCATTCCCCAATCTCCCCCCCCTTTCCCCAATCCCCTCCCTTTCCCCAAAATTCCTCCCCTTTCCCCCCAAAATATTTCCCCAATCTCCTCCATTATCCCCCCCCTTTCCCCAATTCCTCCCCTTCCCCAACTCCTCAAATTTCCTTTCCCCCCAATACTCTTCTACCTTCTACTTTCCCCCCATTCCCTATCCTCCTCACCTATATTCCTTCCCATTTCCCCATCTTCCTTACCTTCATTCTTCCCCATGTCCTCCTTTTATTCCCATATTCTCCCCACTACCTCATTGTCCTTACCTATTTCCCCATGTCCTACCTATTTCTCCATGTCCCACCTATTTCCCAATTTCTTCCCTATTTCCTCATTTTTCCCTATTTCATATTTTCTCACTACCCCATCTTCCTCACCTATTACCCCATTTCATCCCTATTTCCCCATTTCATCCCTATTTCCCCATTTCATCCCTATTTCCCCATGTCCTACCTATTTCCCCATGTCCTACCTATTTCCCCATTCTTCTTATTCCCCCCATGTCCCCATTCCCCATGCTCACCTTGCCAATACTGGACGCCTCTTTACACGCCAGTTTCTTCAGGAGCTGGGGGGGCACTGGGGGCGGGTGATCCCTGAGGGCCGGCCAGTACACCCCCATGGTCCCCAGGGGCACGGCCAGGGGCGCCCCAGGGGTAACCAAGGGCCTCCCGGTGGTGGTGGGGCTCGGGGGGACAGGAGCGGCCATTCCCCCAGCCCCTGTCCCCTCCTCCCCTGTGGGTTCATGGGGGGTGGTGTCTCCTCGGCGGGGGGCGATGGGGACGGGCGCGGTGACCTTCTGGGGGAGAGAGAAAAATGGGGAGTTATTTATGGTGGGAGTGAGAGAATGGGGGGTTAGTTATGGTTATGGGGAGACAAATGGGTGTTAGTTATTAGAGGGTGAGAAAAATAGGGTGTTAGCTATTAGGGGTGAGGAAAATGGGGGGTTAGTTATCTAGGTTGTAGGGAGTAGAGAGAGGAGAGAATGAGGATAGATATACTAAGTAGGTTAGAATTTACCGAAGATTATGGATCATATTGGATATAATTAAACACCGAATGAGAATAAAATTTAGTGTTTCAATGATATTAGCTAGTTATCTGGTGATAATATAGGACTGTTTGTTTTTGGTCTGTTGATTTTTCCTGACAAATTGATAGGATAATTTAAAATCCTCTTTTCAAAGAATTGAATTTGCACCTAAGGAGATCAGTAGCTCGATTACATTACTTAAGCTAATAAAAGAAGGCATGGAAAGTGATCAATAGATGTTTTTTTATTGTGATTTATAACGGTATATTGCAATAATTTTTTCCTTTTGGTTTTTTATGTAAACTTGTGCGTTATTGTATCTAGAGAGGACAGAGATATAGAAAAGTTCAGTGTGAGTGAGAGGAGAGAGATTACCTAATCATATTGCTTATTTTGTTTTAAATAATAAAGAAGACCACATGAAAATGTGACGAGAGAGAGGAGTACCCACACAATCAGGAAAAACAGACAGGTAAAGGACAGCTGGAGAGGGACGCCGCAAGGAAGGAAAATTATGAAGGAAAAATAGAATAGAAAATACAACTCGTGAAAATAGGAATGTATGTATCAAAGAAATGATTTCGAAATGGAAAAGAATAAGAGGAGAGCTGCCAAGAACTATTAGAAAGTGGAGTATCAAAACCATGGAAAAAACGAAAGAGGAATAGGAGGAGAGGAAGAAGAAAGGAGAGATTAAAGTTATCGAGAATGAGAAGATAGAAATAATAAGAAAATATATTACTGAAAATATAATATGAAAAGATACTTAATATTATCATCTATACTATTGTTATTATATTATCATTATTAGCATCATTATCATCTTGACGCTATTATCTTAGGTTATAGTAGTGTGTAGTAGTACAGTAGTAGTCTGGACTATATTATTATATATTATTGATATATTATATTATGATTAGTTTAGGATTATTAGTCAGTTAGTATAAAATGCCTTCATGTTGTTTAGTGAATAATTTAGTGCATCCAGTAGTAGTAAGTAAGTAAAGTAAGAGTAGTAGCGTACAGTAGTAGCGGATAGGGTGGTAATTACGGGAAGACGAAAATAATGGTACACAAACAAGATGAAAGATAATTATATTGTACTGTAAGTTTTCTTCTTCACTGTTTATTAAATAGTGTGATCCTTCATGTGTGTGTGGTAGATGTGTGAGGTGTGGGTAAGCAAGTATTAGATTGTGAGATAACGGTAATAACGGATATATTGCAAGCGTATTTTTTCATAGGTTCATGGAAACTGTAGGTTGTGTGTAGCGTTTGATGTGTATGTATATATACTACTAGTTTACTTATACATAGTTGTGCGTGTAGTTGCATTACATCGCCACCCCTTGACAAAATTGGTGAAGGAAGTAAATGCCTCGGAGGAAAGAAGTGTGGAAGGTTTTTAGTGTTCGGAGGAAGGATGGTTCAAAAAAAAAAGAGATGGAAGGATGGAAGGAATAAGCTCAAGGAAGCAAGGAAGAGGAGGGGGATGGATGGAGCTATGAGGAGCGGAGATGAGGAGGAGGGATTACTATAAGTGAGAGTATCATGGAGGAGTTTTGACGTGTGTTCCTAGCACGAGGATTGAGGCGATTTAAAATCTCTTTTGGCAAGCAAGGATAGAATAATTTTGGGGAGCTAACCTTAAGCTAGTTACATTACATTGGACGAAGGAAGGAGGAGAGGAAGAGGAGGGAGGAGGAGGAGGAGGAAGGATCAAAGGATTACAAAAGGAAACACATAACAGCAACAGACGATAGGTCCTTACAAGTGCGTTTGCTTTAACTGCACTCACCACTAACTAGATTGATAATGATTTTTAAGCTAGGATAGATAAAATAAGGGATAAGTGAGCGAGATAAGTAGTGAAGGCTCCTCCACCACCACACCATTCCCTCCAGCCGAAGCCGAAGCTGGACTGGAAATGAGAGTGATACCATGCAGTATAGAAAAAAACTAGCATGGGGGAATTTCGGAGGGAAAGTATGAAAAGCTGTAATCTAGGAGTCTAAAACTTACTACTAGTTTGTGCGGGATGGTGGTTAGGTTTTAATTTTTTTTTTTTTTTGTTTTGTTGCTTATTATTTTTTTTATATGTTTTTATTTTTTTGACTGGTATGTTATGCGTAGTTTGTTATTGGAATTAGGTTTGCATGCGTAGTGGAAACAAAGTGTGGAGGGTTCAGGGTGGTGCGGCAAGCCGTGGCCTGGCGCTTTCTTGGGAGCAGCAGTTCAATCAGGACCCCAGCTCCGTTTCAATCCACCTGCGGATTGTGTACCTTTCATGTAGGACCGCCGTGTACTACCTCAATTGTCCTCCATCGACTAGCAGTAGTACCACGTTTCTTTTGGTACTTAAATCTCGATGAAGTGGTCCACTAAATACAGGGCCCTTACTGGTACCACAAACCCGTCACAGGTGAGAGTAGTAGTAAGGTAACCGTTAACCACGGGGCTATCTGTGTGTTGTGTTATGAGGTCTAATTTAGGTTGGTTTGTAGGCTCAGTGTGGAAGTTAAAGGGTGTGTGCGGCAGCCTTGCCTGAGCGCCTTTCTTGGGAAGTGGCAGCAGTCAATCAGAGGTCCCCGAGGTGCCTCTTCCACGTGTACAATCCAATGCGGTAGTGCACTTTCCACGTAGGACCGCGTTGCACTTCAATGGCCCCTCTGCAGCAGTGACCCCATGTATTGGTATATAAATCCCGATGGTGGTCATTAACTGACAGGGCCCTTATTGAAACCACAGCCGTCCACAGGTCAAAGTTGTAGTAGTGACCGTTTATCGGGGCGTCTTGAGACGTGTGGGAGGGGTTGTGTAGACGCGACTCGCAATATATTACACATTTATCACATACTTGCTATCAATTACATAGAGAAACCAGTTAAAGAATGTTAATCAGTGAGGGCTCTCTCGAGTATAAATTTATTATTCCGAAGTTTGGTTTTCCAATGATGATTAAACCAGTAGCTAGTACACAACCGGGGGATTTGAGTTGATGAAATATTTATCGATGGACGAAAGAAGGTTTTAATTATGTCTATCTTTACCCAATATTGTGTTCGACGTTGTATCGTGTTTTACCACGTCTTTATATTCGACTGTAGCACTAGGGATAACAGGCCCTTTTGAGTCATTTTTCAGTATAGCGACACTACAACATCAGCAATTGCCTGAAGACTTCTATTTAACAAAACTTATAAACTTTGCTTCGTTTCAGTTACAAACCTAAAGATTATCCTATTGCTAAAATATTTGAAATCCGTATGTTTTTTGTTTCTAGTTGAGCTTTGAGCTAGTTTTTTATGAAATTGTCTAGCGTGAAAGATTTTCGGGGACTACGGTTCGATATAATCCCAACTTTTGAATGATTTTAAACACAGACACTTCGATGAGAGTTACCTTCTACAATAAATCCTTCACCGTTTTGTTCGTGGGGAATAAAGTTAAGTTCAATAAATTAGAGCCGATTTTACGTACGATTATATACGCAATTAGGTATACATTGGTTACTCGCTACGAGCACGTGTATTTTTCAGAATACACATATCTATGTCATTTTTTAATAAGGTGTCTGTCAGAATTTTTCCATGCAGCTCACAAGTATTCTAGTGTGGTGGGGGGTACATGAACCAAGCGAGTTAAAAAAGATTGTGAGTATACTTTTTCAGATTTGAAACTGAAAAGTTCGTCCAATATAAGCCAACCAAGTTTATTTGCAGTTTTTACTACCTCTATACCATTTGGTGATCACGGTTTGAGATTGATCTTTCGAGATCTAAAAATATAGACGTACATAATGCCCCCCCCCCCCCCCCGGAACTAAAATTCTTCCTTTTATCTTTTTAATCAATCAACCACAGGAACTTGTTACACATAGCTATTGGTTAACACTGTTAAATTACGCTTCTTACAATACAATACTATATCTTTTCGTTTTTAATAGCTTTCATATGAATTTGAGGGTTGGGTTGATTCCACTCAATTTTAATTCTACTACGAATATGTAAATAGTACATGGCAATTTGTCAAGGTTGGAATGATCTATTGCATTTTGTCTTATTTGACACATTCTGTTTAAGGAGATGTTTTTAGAGTTGCTAGTTTTTTTGTGAATGAGTAGTCCGTAGAAAAACAAAGTCGAAATCTGACATTATTCACACTTTTTTACACAGCTTTACTTCACGAATATTGATGCATTTGCTTCTGTAATAAAATAATGTATATTAATGAAATTTATGATGGCTATGTGTGATTTTCGTGTATCAGCAAATTTCGATCCCTGTGCTAGTGATTCCCTCCAGCACAATGTCATTTATGTATATTAAGAACAGGATAGGTCCGAGATTTCTATCAATTGATCTTGTTATGCTTAAGAAAACAACGTTTATTTCACAGTGCCTATTACACTGAGTCCCCCTTAATGTATTTGTCAGATTAGAATTTCCATTAATGACCCACACACTTTGTTTACGATCTGACGCAGGTTTCTATCCAATCTGAAAGATGGACCCTGTTATACCATGAGCTTTACTTTGCTAATGAGACGGGCTCCTCCATGCATGAGGAACTTGGTCGAAACGCATTTTTGAAAATCGAATGTGCGGATAAACACCTAACGTCTAATGCACCCTCGTATTGTACTATTATGTCGTACGAGTCTCGAATTACAATATCTTAAATAAAAAATTGTAAAAATCAACAGTAAGTTGAGAGGCATGATAGAGAAACTTTCAACAAGTCGGGTTGTTTATTTTATATATATAGGTTAATTGGTTTCGTTTAGGGACTGGAGCGTTCGCGAAGGAAAATTGGAAGATACATATTTCTAAGCGGTCGGTTTGGTGAAAAAATATCGCTATCTATTTGCTGGATTTAAAACACCCTTGCTCAAGTCCTATAATAGGAGTGTTGTAATTGAGACTCTATATTGTGAGTTTTAAACATACCAATTGTATTTATAGCTACCACATATTGTTATACGCCAGCGTGTTTTTATAGTTTCTTTTAAATTGTAATTGTCCTATATTCATTATATATAGAAGGGACAATTTACCTATTGAGATGGAAAATAATGACTACTTGTTTTCCTTATACCTACAAAATACTGCGTCGGAAGTTAATAAGTTTTGTGATTCTTCAATGATTTTTTTGTGAGTGTTAAGTTTTTTATGGCTACTGTTTAAGTTTCTTTTCGCTAGGAATGAACTCAACGTTATCACGATCCAGAGTGTGTGTAGTCTCCTTGATGATGGTTCCATTAAAAGTTTTTTTTTTTTTTCTTTCCAGCAACTGATTGTTAAATGATTGGGGCGATAGTTTCCGGGCTGCGACTTGATTCTTTTTTAAATATAGGTGTGACATTTGCTAGCTCCATTCGCACGGTGACATTTCGGTGAGTAAAGACTTATTAATAAGATTGGAAATGGTTTTACATTCGTTCTTGGCTTGATATTTTAATATTGCGATGGCAGGACTGAATTTTGTCAGGACACGGGAGCCTTGTAATTTTCATGTTATTTATCCGCGAAGCAACTATGTCACAATTCTGATATAGGTTACATGAGCTAGAGAGCAAAGTACCTTTGTTCTGGGTTTCGGATGTTGGGATAGATTATTGCGTGTGTTTTCCTACTGTGAAGAATCGATAGCAAAAAAAGTTGATTTAGCGTATCCGCTATTAAGGGATACTCATTTTCTAGTGTTCATGCCATTTTCTTATTTCCAACGGCCCTTATGGTTGAAGTCATTATTTTTTTCTTTTTTAACATAAGCTGGTAGAATCTTTAGGGTTTGATTTGCTCATTTCGGCAATACTACTTCAAAATTTTTCTGCTCTGCTTAATTGAGTTTTTTTTGTATTTCGTTATAATCTGTTCATGATCGCGTTTGTAGTCTCATTTTGTGTTTCTTTGTGTTTTTCATATGCACGCTTTTTGGCTGCAAGGCTGTCCTTGATTTCGCGGGGAATGAGGAGGAGGAGAAGGAGGAAGAGGAGGAGGAGGAGGAGGAGGAGGAGGAGGAGGAGGAGGCAAGCAAGGAAGCAAGGAAGGATAAAGTTTATTGAGCAAAAAATAGGGATTCCTGAAATGGCTGCAAAATGCCATCAAGATTTCTTTCGTATTTATTTTGCTTTTAACTTTTTCCTTCATTTCTCGCCTCCGTATCTTCTTAATTTCCTTTCAATTTTTCCCTCCTTCCCTCCTTCCCTCCTGTCTTTTACCTTCCTCATTTCTTCCTTGTCTCTTTTGCTTCCTATTTTCTTTCTTAGGTTCACTTTTTCTCTTCAATTGACTTCCCTTTTCTCTTATTCTATTGTTATTCTTATTCTTTTTCTTATATTCTCCCCTCCTGTTTCTTAGTATTGGTCTCTTCTTTATCATATCTTCTTTACTTCCATGCTCTTTAAAAATATCCCTCTCTTATTCCCCTCTCTTCATTCCCTTTCCTTCTTTCCCCTTTCTTTTTCTCCCTTCCTTTTTAAGAATATCCTTTGTATATATCTTCTCCTATTTCTTTTTCTTCCTTCTCTCCTTTCCCTCTTTTCTCCCCTCTTCCTTTCTCTCCTTCTCTTCCCTCTTCCATACTCTTCCTTTCCCTTTTCTCTCCTCTCTTCTCTCTTTTCCCTCTCCTCTTCTTTTTCCCTCTTTTTTTTTTTCCCCTTCCTTTTTTCCTCTCTCCCCCCTTTTTCCTTCTCTTTTCTCCTCTCCTCTCCTTTCCCTCTTTTTTCCTCTCTTCCATACCCTCCCTTTACCTCTCCTCTCCTCTCCTTTCCCTCTTTTCTCTTCTTTCATACCCTCCCTTTCCCTCTCCTCTCTCCTCTCCTCTCCTTTCACTCTTTTCTCTCCTCTTCCATTCTCTCCTATTACCTCCATCTCTTCTCTTCTCTTTTGTATCTCTTCCTGTATCATTTCTGTACCCTGCTCTTTCCTATTCCTTTTTCCTCCCCTCCCCTTTCCCTTTCCCCCTCCTCTCTCCCCTTTTCCATAACCTCCCTTTAACTCCCTTCTTCTCCCCTTTTCTTTTCCCCTCTCCCCCTTTTCCCCTCTCCCCATTCTCTCCTTTTTCCCTCTTTCTTTCCTTTTTTTCCTTCCCTCTCCTTTCCCTTTTCCTTTTTCTCCTTTCTTTCCCCCCTCTCCCTCCCCCCTTTCCCTCTCCCTCTCCTTTCCTACCCCCATCTCTCCCCTCTCCCCCCCTCTCTCCTTCTCATCTCCCCACCCCCCTTCCCCCCCTTCCCCCCCTCTCCCCAGCCAGGTACAAAAATAAGCCTTGTGTCACTCATCATTAAGACTCAATATCGATCCACACACACCAACAGGCTTAGGTCCTCATGTGCCTTTGTGCCTCGGAGACCTTGCCTGGAGCCTCCCCCCCTCACCCCTCCTCCTCTTCTTCCTCTTCCTCTTTACTCTTCCTCTTTCTTTTCCTCTTCTTTTCTTTCTTTCATTCGACCTATTTTTATATCCTTTCATCTTTTCATTCTTCCTTTTTTTTCGTCGAGTTTTGCTCTTATTTTCCCGCTATTGATATTGTTTCTACTACTACTACTACTACTACTACTACTACTACTACTACTACTACTACTACTACTACTACTACGACTACAATACTATACTATTATTAGCTACATTTTTTCCTCCTCCTCCTCCTCCTCCTTCTCCTCCTCCTCCTCCTCCTCCTCCCCCCCCTGGTCTTCCCTGTCTTCCTCTTCCTCCTCCTCCTCCTCCTCCTCTCTAGAGTCAGTGGAGAACACGTGGTAACAGGTGCCGCTGGCCAGGCCTCGCAAGGGTCGCAGAGATTGTTGGGCGATTGTCGGAAAGTAAGGACGTGTTGTTGGTTCCTTTCCTCCTTTGCCAGCGTTGCCTTGAGTGACTACGCCGGCCCCGTCTATGGGACAAAACTGGAAGGACAAAAGCTGCTAGCGCCGGGTTGTGAAAGTCTCACTCGTGACCGAGACTCAAGGCAAGCTATTGACCTTTTGGGCATGTTCAAGACCCTGTGGGAGCTAATGCCCAGTGTTGGAGGCATCTAACGCAGCACTATCTTCTTTCCAGGCACTTTTATTTCAATTTCAATTCATGGTCACAATTCACTGAATCTCAAAAGCGCTTTCTGAGTTTTTAATAAATCTTTTGAAATCGAATCGATCTTTGCACCATGACTTCCACGCTTAGAGAATGTGAGGATTGTGGGATTAAGTACACTCCCAAGTTTTTCAGAAATTCATCGGCGTGTAGATTTTGCGTCATGACGAATTTTATGGAGGAAGCGAACCGTAAAATTGATGAAACTAACCGTAAATATGATGACCTCGTTGCAAAGTATAATACCCTTCAGGAATTTGTTGCTTCCAACATAGGTTGTGCTCCTGGAGATGTTATGGCCCATGTCACCGGTGTCACTGCCGAAGAGGAGGCACCTTCTGCCGCCTCCGTTCAAACTGCTCCTGAAGAGGCACCTCCTGCCACCTCCGATCATACCGCTCCTGAAGAGGCACCTCCTGCCACCCCCGATCAAACTACTCCTGAAGAGTCACCTCCTGCCGCCCCCGATCATACTGCTCCTGAAGAGGCACCTCCTGCCACCCCCGATCAAACTACTCCTGAAGAGTCACCTCCTGCCGCCCCCGATCATACTGCTCCTGAAGAGGCACCACCTGCCACCCCCGATCATACTGTTCCTGAAGAGGCACCTCCTGCCGCCTCCGATCATACTGCTCCTGAAGAGTCACCTCCTGCCGCCCCGATCATACTGCTCCTGAAGAGGCACCTCCTGCCACCCCCGATCATACTGCTCCTGAAGAGGCACCTCCTGCCACCCCCGATCATACTGCTCCTGAAGAGGCACCTTTCATTCCAGTCAGGAATGGTGCCCGGCCAGTCAAAGTTAAAGATTTTTTACCGATCAGGACGTACAACAGTTTCAAGGTCCTGGGGGAAGACGACAAGGACATCCATGAGACCAGAGTAATAGGCGATTCCATTGTTAAAGGTCAACTGCAGGAATTTTGTGGAAGAGCTCGATCAAAAAAGGACATTTTTTTGGGGGAAAAATCCCCTGGGGTCCCCCTTTGATGACATCACGGCACCCTGCGATAAGGCAACTGACGGCATCACCGAAAACACCCCTTTTGGGTCATTAAACGCTGGCACAAATGACATTGTAAACACCGGGGTCCGAGGAACTACTAGAAAGTACAGGCGGTGTCCTCAGTAAAAAGAAAATCGCAAAAATATAAATTGTTTCGGGCCATCCTCCCTGGGGATCACTGCCCCGCGAAACTTTCTACAACAAAGCCTTCAGCGCAAATAGCCCCCTTTTAAAAACCTTTTTTCAAAGGGAAGGGCCGTTGATTTTACAAACCTCTGGCATGCTTTCTATCAAGAACCAACCTCTTCAAGGAAGAGGGCCCTACCCCAAAAAGGGAGTTGGGTCACTGGGGTTTGGCAAAAAAACAAAGCACAGCTGTTTTATTTTCCCGGGTTAAAAAGGGCCCCCGACGAACTCAAAGTACCCTCTCCGCAAAAACATCTAAAAATTTACCCCCCCCAACCTCCCCCGGGACAAAAACCTCTCTAACGTAAATGACCCCCCCCACGATGCGCCCTTGGGTTCAAAAATATCGAAAAGCCTGTATTTTTAATGCGCGCAGAAACCCGAAAAAAAAAATTTTCAGACCTCAAAAGCCCTTTTTGGGCGACCGAAGTTTTAAAATTTTTTTGGGCATTTCAGAATCCTGGTTGAACACTACAAATAAAAACTTTTTGGTGAAAAATTTTTTACCGGGTTTACTTAATGTTTACTTTTTTAAAAGGGGCGAATAGAACAGGGGGAAAGGAGTATTACTATACTTAAACGCCGGGTCTTCTCCTACGGTCATAGAATACGGGGAAAATTAATAACGTGGTTTTCTCTTTTTTGCAGCTAAAATCGGCTGAAAAATAAAAAAATGGGACTCACTGTCGCCCCCCAGTTACAATGGGAACGCTGATAGCCACTGTATGACCAAATAAAAATGAGAAAATAAAGTTCGATTGCTCATTTTTTTTTTGATTTCAACCTACCATTTTTCCTTCCGGGGGAAATCCGCTAAACTCTCATTCAGATCACGACTTCTACAGAAATTTTATTAAAAAAGGTTTTTTAACCCCAACCTGTCCAAAAACCCACGGAGGGACAACATATTTGGATCTTTTTTTTTTTCGAAAAAGCCGATTTAGTAAAGAATGTGAATATTGGACCAAAAAAAATTTTTTTGGCACTACGATCATGGGGAATTGTGTCCTTTGATAAAATCTCGAAGTGTACAGAGATTTTTTAGAAAACGAAAAAAATTTTTCGTTAAAAAAAGGTAATTTTGGAAAAGATTAGGACGATTTTGTCAAAAAAACAGATTGGGGGTGCTATAAATCAATCGAAAAAAGCAAATTTCATGGGGATATTTAACAAACCCTTAAACCCAATGCTGTAAAGTCTTGTGTTCCAGTCGGAAAAAGACGCCCAGGTAAAAATAAAAAAAAAAACCCAAGTGGGGGAAAACAGACAAATCGAATCTGGCTTTTACAAAAAAAACGTGCCTACCGAAAAAATACATGTTTTCCCCAAAACGAAAATGATAAAATAAGTTCGAAAGACTACCCCGCGATAGGGAAAAATTTTGGATAAAAAAAAAGAAAAGAAAGATCTTGAATTAAAATTTTTGCAAGAAATCATAAATCAAAACTCCAAAAAATTTTTTCAGTTCCCGTGCGCAAGAAAAAAGTTATCACAGGGGAACATGGGGCCCTTGAACTTAAAAAACGGTAATCTTATAAAAATAAAATCGAGAGGGGCCTGAATTTTAAATGATTATTTTGGGCTTCTGTTTTTACAGTTGAAGATATAAATGGACTGGCAGAAGTGGGCTGCGATAAAAAGAAAAGTAATTCCATTGATAAATTGCAAATTTCCTTGAGGACACAAAAAAAAAAGCAATAGATAAACAAAAAGGGCAAAAAAACCCCCCGGGCCCCAACTGTTTGCCCGGGGTTTTTAAAGGAACAAAAGCACCAGTTTTGGGAAAAACCCTCTCAATATTTTTTAACAAACCCAAAATTTCCCGGGTTTAAAGCCCCAAAGCGATTGGAAATTTTGAAAATGTTCCCCAATACAAAAAAAAAGGTGATTTGACCCCAACCAAGCAATTTTACAGACCAATCCGTAGTTTGTAAATTAATGGAAACAGTAATACGAGCAATGTGGTAAAATTCTTAGAAAAAAAATAATCTGATAAAAAACCCCCAGCCGGCTTTCGAAAAAACTTTCTTGCCAAAAAAATCTGCGGGATTTTTTTAATGATGTATACAGTTTCGTTCGATGAGACGAAAGCAGTAAAATGTGATTTATCTTTAATTTCAAAAAGCGTTTGGGCAAAGTCCCCCCTAAGCCCTTTTTCTTAAGGGGAAATTAAAAATCTCCCCAGCATAAAATGGAAAAATCTTAAAAATTTGGGTTGAAGATGGCCCTTTTTGAGAGAAAACAGCGCGTTCGTAATTATGGGGAAAAACATCTGCTTTGGGAAGGGGTTTTAAGTGGTGTCCGCAGGGGTCTGGGCCCAGGCCCCTTTCTTTTCTTAATCTATGTAAAAGATATTGACGAAGGCCTCACCCTTTAAAATATCAAAGTTTTTCGGACGATACTAAAAAACGGAAAAAATTAAAACACACTGCCCATAAGATGAAATTTTTCAAAACGACCTTTATCGCCCTTTGATTTGTTTTTGGGGAAAAAAAAGCGGGGAGATGAAAAATTTTAAAACCGGGGGTAAGTGTAAGGTTTTTCAAAATAGGAAGTAAAAAACGATCCCCAAAAAAAACTACTCAAAAAGGGCGGACATGAACTTTCCCAAAGTTACCGAAGAAAAGCTTGGGGGTTATTTTAAGCAACGACCCCCAAACCCCGTAAACATTTTCGAAATTGTTTTAAAAGGGCTAACCAAAAAACTGGTTTCATAGGAAAAACTTTCGAAAAAGTCTGAAAAGTCATTCTTCACTTTTAATGCGATCTGCGTCCCCAAACTTGAAAAATTGCGTTCAGTTTTTGGTCACCCCCACATAGAAAAGATATAAAACAAAATGGAAAGTACAAAAAAAATTACTAAAATGATTCCCCGCTTGCGTAACAAGTCAAAAAAACGATTTAAAAGGGAAATTTAAATTTTCAGTTTTCAAAACGTAGATTTCCCAGGGGACTTAATAAAAATTTTTTAAAAGGGTTTCCCTGGCTTCAATAAAGTTAACCTAAAAAAAATTTTTGAAATTTTATTGGGCAAGCACTAGGTAGTAATGGGATCATTGGTAAGGGGATTTCGGTCACATGAAACGAAGCACTTTTTTTTTTTAATAAGTTTTTCAAAATATTGGGGGAAATCTCTTCCAGCCAAGGGGAGTTAATAGTAACACGGTTGGGCGTTTTAAAACAAAAATAAAAAGATAAAAAACTTTGCATCAAATGCCCCAAATCGATTTCTTCGGCCCCACGTAAAAATTTTTTTTTTGTCGTTAGCCCTTTGTTTTTGAGTATGTCTCTCCTTTTAAACTTTCCCCATAAAATTCCATGGAAATTTTTTTTTATCGTATGGGGGATTTTTCTCACTTTTTTTTCCTGCCCGGGCCCCGGGCCCGGGGGGGAAGGTGGGGGGGAGGGGCCTTCAAATTTACTATTCTTTTACCTCTAACACGTAGAAACTAAGGGGGTAGAAAGTAGTCCCCACAGACGCCTCGTTTGGCCCCTAGGGGGTTTCTGTCTGTCTTTCCCTTTTTATCCTTTGTATTCCCCCTCTTCCCCAGGCGTGGATTTGGGTTTTTTTTTTTCCCCGAAGTTTTTCCCTTTCCCCCCCACGTTATTTTTTTTCCCTCTTCCCTCTCTCCCCTCCTCCTTCTTGGGGCTCCCCCCTCCCCCTTCTTGACATCTTCCCCTCCCCCTCCTCGTCCCCCTTCCCCCAAAAAAACCTTTCCCGGCATAAGGTGAAAACGGTGATTTCCTTTATTTTTTTTATTATGTACCCCCGAGAATATCCTGAGGAGGAATACAAGGAATAATAGGAATAACAGACACCCGGAGACCATTTTGGGCCATAAAAAGGGTATATGTTTTAAAAATACATACTACAACTATCAAACTCCCTGTAAGGGGAACAGTTGGAGAAAAGGGTTTCCATGTCCCTAAAGAAGATAGGAACATGGGAATTTCGTAGTGAAGAATGGAGGATTTTGGGAAATTTTTAAATATTTTATGCTACCACTAAAACTAATCGGGTCCGGGGGACGGTTTTAATATAAATTTTCGGGGCAATAAACAAAACCCATTTACAGTAAAAAGTCAAGTCTGTTTTTTAAAAGTAGTTATTGTGCTGGCCTTTGACAACATTTGTGGAAATTTTTTTCCATCGATTGACAACCTAACATTGACATAATTTTTTCGGAGAAACTGTTATGCAAAAGTTGACCGTTTTTGTTTTAAAAAACCTTTTTTCTTGTTGTCACTTGAGGAGAAAAACTCAATAGGTTTTTCTTTATTTAAAGCCCCCCCTTTCCCCTTTTTGGTTTAAAGGGTTTCCCATCAAATCCCCCCGGATTCTTTCGATCCCTTTTAAAGGGAAAAAATATTTAAATTTTCCGAGCTTCTCTTCAAAGATGAATTAGCAGAAAGGAATTAGTTTGGTTGCTCTTCTTTGAAGTTTACAATTTGGCTTGATCTTTACGAAACAAGGCGCCCATAATTTGAACGGCTATTCAAAGTGCGGTCTAACCAAGGAGTGTATAATGTGTTTTTTACTTAGGGTTTATGTTCAAAGTTTGTTTAATGAACCCCAACTTAAAATCCCCTTTTTACGGGCACCCGGGCAATGCGTATTATAAGTTTTAAGATCTTATAAGGGAAAAAGGAGGAAAGGAGGAAGGAAAAAAGATCCAGGAATATATTAGGATAAGAAGGGAAGATAGTGGAAGGAGAGAGAGAGGGGGAAAGAGAGAGAAAAAGGGGGGGGGAGAGAGAGAGAGAGGAGGGGGGAGAGAGAGAAGAGAGAGAGACATACAGAGGAGGAGAGAGATAGTTTTTCTTCTCTGTCTCTCTTGCACGGAAAGGGTTTTTTGCCAATAGTGAACCCCGCCGCCCTAATACCCACCCCCCCTGTACTGCCTCTTAATTACCCCGCCAGGTGGTACTCATCCCGACACACCACCCAGAGAGAGAGAGAGAGAGAGGAGAGGGGAAAGAAGAGAGAGGAGAGAGAGAGAGGAGATAGATAGGGGAGAGAGAGGGAGGGGGGAGGAGAGAGGGGGGGGAAAGAAAAGAGGAGAGAGGGAGAGAAAAGAAGGGGGGAAAGGGAGGACAGAAAGAAAAAATTTTGTTTTGTATCTTTGGTGAACTGTTTTGTTTTTTCTTGATTATTTGTAAGTTTTTTCTCACATTTTTTGCATTTTTCATTTATACACTGGCTTTCCATCACCTCTCTCTCTCTCTCTCTCTCTCTCTCTCTCTCTCTCTCTCTCTCCTCTCTCTCTCCTCTCTCTCTCCCCCTCTCTCTCCCTCCCCCTTTTCCCCTTTCTCTCTTCCCCCCCCCTCTCTCAACCCCTTATATCTCGGTGCTTTACGCCCCATCAAAAACTTCACACTTCACTCTGCCTTAATATCAGTGTCAAGGCGAGGAGGGAGAGACGAGGAGAGAAGGAGGAGAGAAGGGGAGATAATGAGAGGGAGAGAGAGGCAGGCAAGTGAGGGTGTTAGCTAATAAGGGCGTGAAGTGCGATGTGAGAGAGAGAGAGAGAGAGAGATAGAGTAGTAGAGATAGATAGAAAGAGAGAGAGAGAGAGAGGAGAGAGGAGAGAGAGTGAGAGAGAGAGAGAGAGAGAGAGAGAGGGGAGAGAGAGAGGGGAGAGGGGTAATTTCCTATGTTCTTCGTCACTTCATAAAAATCTCAAAGAACACCACCTTGCCCTCCTCCCTCCCCTCCTCCTCCCCCTCCTCCTCCTCCTCCTCCTCTCCTCCTCCTCCTCCTCCTCTCCTCCTCCTCCCCCCCTCCCCCCCTCCCCTCCTTCCTCCTCCCCCTCCTCCTCCTCCCCTCCTCCCTCCTCCTCCTCCTCCTCCCCCTCCCACCTTTCATCTATACATGTTAACCCTTTAAGAGTGTCCTCCTCTTTCCCTTCTTCTCTCCCTCCTTATCTCCTTTCAAATATTTCTCCTCCTCCTCTTCCTCCTCCTTTCATCTCCCCTTCTTTCCTCTCCAACACCTCCATCAAAGAAGAGCAAAAATTAGGAAAATATAAATTGAAAAACAGGGAAACGGGGTGTGAAAATTAAAAAAGAAGAAATCTAAAATATATAAAAATGATATTATGAATTTTTTTTAATGTTTAAGTAGTGTTCAACGGTAGACCTTTTTTTCTAGTGGTTGAAAATTATATAATAGTTCGAATTAGTAGTTTGAAAGTTATATACGGGTGACGATTTAGGTTTCCGAAAATGATTGGGTGGTATCGAGTTAATTACTGCCGAATTATATTAATTATGAAAGTGAGAAATTTGAATAGGTTTGAAAATGACACGGAAGACTTGGTATTGAAAAACAATATTGAAAAGACCAAAAGAGTAAAATTAAATGAAGAAAATAGAAAATATGTTATAATAAAAGAGGAAAAATTGAAAAGATGTGAAAAAGAGAATAAATAAAAAAAAAAAAAAATGGGGGGGGGGGGAAAGAAAAGAGAGAGAGAGAGAGAGGAAGAGAGAGAGAGAGAGGGGAGAGAGAGAGAGAGGAGAGAGGGGAGAGAGAGAGAGAGAGAGAGAAAAAAAAAAACTAGCTCTAATGATATGGGGCCCCTAGTTAGAGAGGAAAAGAGAGAGAGGAGGAGAGAGAGGGGAAGAGAGAGAGAGAGGAGGGGAGAGAGAGAGAGAGAGAGAAAAAAAAAAAACTAGCTTAATGGGCAGATGGGCCCATAGTTTGAGAGAGAGAGAGAGGGGAAAAGAGAGAGAGAAGGGGAGAGAAGAGAGAAGAAGAGAGAGACGAGGAGAGAGAGAGAGAGAAGAGGGGAGAGAGAGAGAAGAGAGAGAGCTCTACGACAGATGGCCAATAGTAGAGAAAAAGAGAAGAAAAGAGAGCGGGGAGAGAGGAGAAAAGAGGGGAGAGAGAGAGATGACAGAGGATAGAGAGAGAGAGAAGAGAGAGAGAGAGGGAGAGAGAGAGTAGCTTAAGAAGATGGGCCCTAGTTATAGAAGAGAGGGGAGAGGGGAGGAGAGAGAGAGAGAAAGAGGAGAGGAGAAGGAAAAAAAGAAGAGAGGAGAGAGAGAGAGAGAGAGAGAGAGAGGAGAGAAAAGGGGAGAGAGAAAAGGAGAGAGAAAAAAAAACTAGCTCTAATGACGGATGGGGCCCATAGTCATAGAATGAGAGAGAGAGAGAGAGAGAGAGAGAAAAGAGAGGGGATAGAGAGAGAGAGAGAGGGGAGAGAGGAGAGACGAGAGAGAGAGAGAGAGAGAGAAAAGAAAAGGGGAAAAGAGAGGGAGAAGAGAGAGAGAGAACTAGCTCTAATGACAGATGGGGCCACAGGTATGTTTTTGAATGTCACCTAAGTGGGAACAGGTGAGAGAAACTGAGGGGACATGGAGGAAAGACAGGAGGGAGGGAGGGGAAAAAGTGAGGGGAAAAATATACGTGGTGAAGAGAGCAAAGGAAAAAAATGGGAGAGAAGTCTAAGAAAAAAAAAAGGAAAGAAAAAAAATGCGAGTGAAGGATAAGAGAGTATAGACTATTAGAACGAAAGGAGGAAGATATATGGAAAGGAATAAGGAAAGGTAGAATAAAGGGAGAGAAGTGAGGAAGAGGTTGATAAAGCAGGAAATAGGAAGAGAAAGAACTGAATGAATGGAGGAAATGGCCCGAGAGAGGGGAGAGAGAGAGAGAGAGAGAGAGAGAGAGAGAGAGAGAGAGAGAGAGGGGAGAGAGAGAAGAAGAGAGAAGAGGGGAGAGAGAGGGAGGAGAGAGGAGAGGAGAGAAGAGAGAGAAGCAAAGACATCATAAGTTAATGTGTGGGAGACGGAGAAAGACAAAAAAAAATAAAAGAGGGAAGTAAGAGAGACTGTGAGGTAAGAGAAAGGAGAGAGAGAGAGAGAGAGAGAGAGAGAGAGAGAGAGAAGAGAGAGAGAGAGAGAGAGGAGAGAGAGAGAGAAAAGAAGAAGAGAGAGAGAGAGAGAAGAGAGAGAGAAAGTGTCAGGTAAAAAAAGGTCCAAAGGCAAAAATCAGTGTTTGGAAATGGTCTAAAGTTTGTCTACCTATCCTAAGTGCCTGTATACCTTTTGTGTGTGTGTGGTGTGTGTGGGTTTGTGGTGTGTGGTGTTGGGGTGTGTGTACCTTTAATGTTTTCCTAACAGTGTTTCAGCGATTTGCTCTTTATTATGGATTTTCCCCTCCTCCTCTCCTCCCCCTCCCCTCCTCCTCCCCCCCTCCTCCTCCTCCCCCCTCCTTCTCCTCCTCCTCCTCCTCCCCCCTCTCCTCCCCCTCCTCTCCTCCCCCCCTCCCCTCCTCCTCCCCTTGGGTTTGGGGGCCGCCTTGGAATATGCCGTTTTAATTTTGGTCCCGGCCCCCGTTTCGTAAAAAAATCAAGCCAATTGGGAAACAGTGCAAAGAAGAGCAACCAAACAAAAATTCCCTCACTGCGAAAATTCATCTTATGAAAGGAGAGACTGCGGAAATTTAATATGTTTTCCTTAAAGGATCGTAGAATCCGTGGGGACTTGATAGAAACCTTTAAAGACCCTAAAAGGTTTTGATGTTTAAATCAAGGGGAAAACCCATCGATTTTTTAATCAAGTGAAACAAAAAATAATGGTTTAAAACAAAAACGGTCAACGTTGCATCACAATTCCGAAAAAATTATTTCAATATTAGGTCGTTGACCCCGATGGAATAAGTTCCAGAAAATGTTGTCGGAGCCAACACAATAACTACATTAAAAAACGCTTGACGCGCACGTAAAGTAAATGGGTATTGATAGTGCGAATTCGTATCTAGCCCCCGACGTTATTTGTAGGGGTAGGGGTATTTGTTTTAGTATTTTTTCATACCCTATCTTTCTGCACTATGAAACTTCCATGTTCCATCCCTTTAGGGACATGGTATCATTTTCCAATGTTTTTTACAAGTAGTTATAGTTTTGTAGTATGTGTTTAGCAATACCTCGCTAGGGCCAATAGGGCCCGGGGTCTTTTCTCTATGTAATCCTATGTAAAATCTCCCCCCCTCCTCCTCCTCCTCCTCCTCCTCCCCCTCCTCCTCCCCCTCCTCTTTCTCTCCTCTCTTTCCCCTTTTTTCATCATATTTGTCTTTACTTTTTTGATTCTTCCTTTTACTCTTCCAATCTAATTTTTTTTCATCATTTCAATCTCAACATTTTTTATTTTCCATCTTCGTTGCTTTTAATCCCCTCCTCCTCCCCTTTCCTCTTCCTCTTTCCCCCTCCCCTCCTCCTCCCTTTTCCCCTCCCCTCCCTCCTCCCCTCCTCCTCCTCCCCCTCCTCCTCCCCCTCTTCCTCTTCCTTCCTCTTCCTCCTCCTCCTCCTCCTCCTCCTCCTCCTTTGTGTTCCTCCTCGTTTCCAGTAAAGCAAATTTTAGTGACGAATTTAAACTTGAAGGTCATAAAATATCACATAAAATTTCTGCATAAGTCTTATGAGAGAGAGAGAGAGAGAGAGAGAGAGAGGGGAAGAGAGAGGGAGAGAGAGAGAGGAGAGAGAGAGAGAGAGAGAGAGAGAGAGAGAGAGGGGAGAACAGAGACAGAGAGAGATATATTGACTCCGATTGGTAATTAAGAAAGCGATTGGAAAGAGCTTAGAGGAGGAAGTAGAAGAAATAGAGAAACGTGTTGGTAGAAAATATTTCAGGGGAGAGAGAGGAGAGGGGAGAGAGAGAGAGAGAGAGAAGGGGGGAAGAGAGAGAGAGAGAGAGAGAGAGAGAGAGAGAGAGAGAGAGAGGAGAGAGAGCATAAATGGTATTGTAATTTCAAGGGTTTGTCATGAAATTGAAGCAACGGTGAATGGACTCAACTAAATAACAAACAAATAAATAGATAAATTAACAACAAATAAGAACAATATATAAAAGTTTAAACAACAAATGTTTTTAAATGTAAGGAAAAAATCCTCATTTCAACCGTAGAGCTGATAGAAAAAAATGAAGTATAGATGTAAAGGTAGTAAATATACAGAGGAGGAGGAGGAGGAGGAGGAGAGGGAGGCGGAGGAGGAGGAGAAGGAGAGGAGGAGGAGAGGAGAGAGGAGAGGAGGAGGAGGAGGAGGAGGAGAGGATCAGAAAGAAGAGGCGAAGGAGTAGGAAGACATCGCCTTTATGGCCTCGTAAATTGTGGTGTCGTGTGTCCAATTATGTGGGGGGAGGGAGGAGGAGGAGGAGGAGGAGGAGGAAGGAGGAGGAGGAGGGAGGAAGGAGGAGGGAGGAGGAGGAGGAGGAGGAGGAGGAGGAGGAGGAGGAGGAGGAGGAGAGCAGTAGCATTAGAGGCAGTGAGGAAAGGTGAAGAATATTTGAGTACTTGGTTTACAATAATCTTTGAGAGAGAGAGAGAGAGAGAGAGAAGAGAGAGAGAGAGAGAGAGAGAGAGAGAGAGAGAGAGAGAGAGAGAAGAGAGAGAGAGAGACAGAGAGAACGAGAGACGAGAAAAGAGAGGAGAGAGAATGCCAGCCGGGGGAGAAAAGGGAAAAAAACAGGTTAGAAAAGAAAAAAAGGAGAGACAAATGCATGCAGAAGAAAACAGGGAAAGAAAAAAGAGAAGAAAAAAGTAGAGAAAGGAGGAGAAGATAGAAAGGAGAGAGTAGAAGATAAAGCATAGCAGGAAGAAATGAGGTGAGCAGCCAAGGAGAACGAGAGAGAGAGAGAGAGAGAGAATGAGAGAGAGAGAGAGAGAGAGAGAGAGAGAGAGAGAGAGGAGGAGAGAGAGAGAGAGAGAGAGAGGAGAGAGAGAAAGAATAAGAAAGAGAGAAAAGCAATAAGACATCAGAAAAAGAAAAGTAGGAGACAGAGAGAGAGAAGAGAGAGAGAGAGAGAGAGAGAGAGAGAGGAGAGAGAGAGGAGAGAGAGGAGTGGAGAGAGAGAGAAGAGGAGAGAAGAGGGGGTCGAGAGCTTCTTACTTGATAGATAATTTTCCTTAAGTGTGAGCCTAACTAACCCTCCCTATAGGCTGTGTGACTAGGCCTATTGACCCCCGCCCTGTGTGTGTGTGTGTGTGTGTGTGTGTGTATGTGTGTGTGTATGCCTCTTACACAACACTGCACGCAAACCGATTTTATTGCTCCATATTGTACGGGTCACACAACAGACCACACCAAACAACACACACACGACACACACACCACACACACACCCACACAGAGGGGGGCGCATAAAACGTACTAGAGGCCATATGTTTTGTCGCGCTCACTAATTAAAAGTAAAACGTTCTGTTCTATTTTAGATTAAACGCCGAGTTGTCACATCAACGAGGTTCTTTTCCATGCCTTTTAACGCATACAACACTATATCCTAATCCTTCTCTCCATTTCCATTTTCTCACACCACACCATCCATGAGTTTTTTGTATCACTTTATCAAAATATGAAAAGAATATATGAAGAAAAAGAAACAAGGAAGAAATAAGATAGTTAAGAATTTGAGGCAAGGAGGGAGCATTGGAAGGAAATTAAGAAGATACGGAGGCGAGACACGAAGGAAAAAGTAAAAAAGCAAAATAAATACGTAAGAAATCTTGACGCCATTTTTGTATCCCTCAATAGCAGTCTAAAGGCAAATATAACCGGTAAAAAAGTAACTCTCAGACCTGACTACATTGCACTTAGAATGAGGAGGAGGAGGAGAAGGATTACATAGGATTACATAGGAGTAACAGACACCAGGAGACCTATTGGTCCATAGCGAAGGTATCTGCTGAACTCATACTACTAACTATCAAACTACTTTAAGAAAACAGTTGGAAAATGATACATGTCCTAAGAGGATAGAACATGGAAATTCATAGTGCAGAAATGATAGGATTGAAAAATACAACTAAACTACAAAGGAAGGAGGAATGAGGAGGAGGAGGGGGAGGGGAGGGGGAGGAGGAGAGGAGGAGGTAAAAACAAAGAGGATTACCCATTCCAACGTAAAGAAGATATGGTAAACACACACACCACACAACAGCACACCAACACGACACACACCACACACACAAACACACAACAACACACAAGGAAACACACACACACACACACGATTACCTTCCAACGTACAGAAGATATGGTAACACACCACACACACACACACACACACACACACACACACACACAACACACACACACACAACACACACACACACACACACACACACACGATACTAACGTACAGAAGATATGGTAACACACACCACACACACACACAGCACACACACACACACACACACACACACACACACACACACACACACACACACACACACACACACACACGATTACCTTCCAACGTACAGAAGATATGGTAACACACACACATACATCAATGAAAAAAAAAATAGATATCACATTTCTTTTTTTTAGGTGCCTATATATACGTATATCTTATTCACCTGAGACAATTGTACTGTTATGGCGTATACAAAGCATTGATCCGTTGAATACCTCGTAAAATGGCCTTAAATGACGTTCCTCCCACCCGTGTTAATCAGGCACTTTTCCATCAGTTAAAAAAAAAAACAATTATATATATTTTTTTTTCAGCAAAGTGAAAGAATAATTCACTTTTTTCTTCTTTTTTTTCGTCAAAGTGGAATTAAAACAATGATTTCGTTTTCTCTTTCTCTCTTTCGTCATCTTCCACTTTTATTTTTATCCTAAGAACTTCAATGACATTTTTACTTCGTCCTCGTTTCCTTAGTTGTAGTATATTAAGTAGTGTAGTTTTGTTAAGAGCTTTGTATGATTAAAAGGGCTGTTGCTGTATGTTATCTTTCCTTTGTATTCCTTTGTATTCTCTTCCTCCTCCTCGCTCTTGGTTTTTCCGCCATGCTTTTCTCTCCTTTCATCCAACAATCTCCTTTTCATAAACATTTTTCATCCCTGTGTCATTATTCCTTCCCTCCTCCTTCTCCTCCTCTCCTCCTCCTCCTCCTCCTCCTCCTCCTCCTCCTCCTCCTCCTCCTCCTCCTCCTCCTCTCCCTCTATTGTCACTTTTTTATGTGTTGTAATGGTGATTATTTTTCGCTTCAATTTTTTTTGCTTGGTGATATTAATGTTTATTGTTGATGATGGTGTTGGTGATGATGATGATGATGGTGGTGATGATGATGGTGGTGATGATAATGATGGTAATGATGGTGTAGGTGGTGGTAATGATGGTGTTGGTGGTGGTAATGATGGTGTTGGTTGTGGTAATGATGGTGGTGGTGGTGATGATGATGATGATGATGACTGGTCTATAATGTGATGCTACAATGAATGATGAGTAATAGTGATAGATGAGAAGGCTTAGAATTGCATCCCTTGTCTATCCATAATGAGAGAGAGAGAGAGAGAGAGAGAGAGAGAGAGAGAGAGAGAGAGGGGAGAGAGAGAGAGAGGAGAGAGAGAGAGAGAGAGAGAAATATCGATTGTAACTCCTCAGCTTATCTTAAAAATCATGACTGCGAAGTGTGAACAGGAAGTTAGGGTACACACACACACACACACACACACACACACACACACAACACACACCACACACACACACACACCACACACACACACACACACACACACACACCGGTACATTGTGCATATTGTAGAGGAGACGAAGAGACGAAGTAGAGAGTAGCATACGAGACGAAGAGGAGGAGGAGGAGGAGGAGAGGACACACAGACAGACTTCCATGACGAGCTATATCCTTCTACCCTATACCCCTTACCTCCTCCTCCTCCTCCTCCTCCTCCTCCTCTCTCCTCCTCTCCTCCTCCTCCTCCTCCTCTGCCGTCGCCTTTACTGCCACTTACTGTGTTGAAATACAAGTGTGTGTGGTGTGTGTGGTGTGTGTGTGTGTGTGGTGTGTGTTACCATATCTTCTGTACGTTGGAAGGTAATCTACTTTGCTCTCTTCCTCCTCCTCCTCTCCTCCTCCTCCCCTCCTCCTCCTCCTCTTCTCTTCCTCTCCTCCTTTATCTATCTCATAACTTTTAATTTTTCTCCTTCTCCCTGCTCTCTTTCTCTCCCTCTATTAATATTCTCTCCTCCCTGCGTTATTGTGTTTCCTCCTCTCCTTTGTTCGTGTATGTATGTACGTGTGTGTGTGTGTGTGTGTGTGTGTGTGTGTGTATGTGTGTGTGTGTGTGTGTGTGTGGGTGTTGTGTGTGGTGTGTGTGTGTGTGTTTTGTTTGTTGTGTAATATGAACTACATCGTTTTATGTAAGTATAAAATATAGGATTATTTTTTTCCTCCTCCTCCTCCTCCTCATTATCTTTGCCCAACATTCAGAGTCACTGATGTGTATAACTCTTCCGTCTCCTCCTTCCTCCTCTTCTTCCTCCTCCCTCCTTCCTTTTGTCCTCGAGAGAGAGAGAGAGAGAGAGAGAGAGAGAGAGAGAGAGAGAGAGAGAGAGAGAGAGAGAGAGAGAGAGAGAAAGATTGTGGTAAGATCATCATAAAAATTCTCTTCTCATAACTTTAATAAGACGAGATGCAAAGTAATATGATAATAATGATAATGATAATGATAAAGACGCTAGTTATGATTATTATATCCGATAAATTTATGTTTTTTTTTTTAAGTGGTTTGAAATAGTAGGTTCCAAAAATTCAAAACTCTAAAAGAAGTAAAATTTTGGCTTGTGAAAATTAGAAGGCTTAGAAAAATTTGGAAAAGGAAAGAAGAGAGAAAAAAAGAAAAAATATGTTAGAAAAAGAGAAGTTAGAGAAAAAAAATCATCATGAAACAAATAAAGAAAAAAATGAGAAAAAAAATCAATATTGGGAAAAATGTGAAAAGAAAAATATTGTTGATGAGATTCGAAAAGGAAAAGAAAAACATTATCACGACAAAAAAATGTAAAAGGGAAAAATGATCACGTAAATAAAATCACTACAATGGAAGGGAAGGAAATAATGGAAAGGTTGGTGTTATTTTTTTCCTTCACTTATGGACTTATAAAACTTTTCCCTTCCATTTTTTTCATTTTCCTGTACTGCGAATTTCCAAGATTTTCCCTTATTTTTATTTTTTTATTTAAATTATTTTACGTGGTAGAAAAAAGAAGAGAGAGAGAGAGAGAAGGGGAGAGGGGGAAGAAGAAGAGAGAGAGAGAGAGGAGAGAGAGAGAAGAAGAGAGAGGGGGTTATGGACGTCTAGCTTTTTTTTTTATGTGTTTTTTTTTGTGTTTTAGTCTTCCCCTCTCTCTCTTCTCCCCTCCTCTCCCCTCTCTCTCTCTCTCTCTCTCTTCTCCTCTCTTTTCTCTCTCTCTCTCTCTCCCTCTCTTCTTTCCCCTCTTCCATTTTTTCCCCCTTTTTTTTTTTGAAAAAGGTTTGAAAAAATAAAGGAAAGAGAGGAGAGAGGAGAGAGAAAAGAGAGGGAGAGCGGGGAGAGAGAGAGAAGAGGGAGAGGGCCAAATTTAGGGGAAATTAAAGTGAAGAAGAAAGAGGGGAAGTGGGGGGAAGGGGAAAAGTTTAAAAAATTTGATTCATATTTTAAAGGAGAAAAGAAGATAGGTACAGATGAGGGGAGAGAAAATGAGGGGAAAGTACAAGATAAAGGAGTATATATTAAAGAAAGGGAGAAGGTGAAAGAGAGGATAAAGAGGGGAAAATACTATAGAGAAGAGGTATGATTGAGAGAAAAAGAAGGGGAGAGAGGTAAGAGGAGTAAGAGTAAGGAGAAGGTAAGGGGAAGTGAGAGCAGGATAGGATAAGGATAAGTGAGAAGAGGGGAATATGAGGGGAAAAGTTTGAGAGAATAAGGGGGAATGGGGAAAAGGGGGTAGGTGGGGTGGATAAAGGGGGGGGGGTTTTAAAGTGAGGGGGGATGAGGGGAAAGGGGGGGAAAGGGTGTAAAGGTAAGGGGAGGAAGGGGAGTGTACTGTATGGTAGCGGAAAAGTTGAAGGGGGGGAAGGGGGGAGGGGGGAGGGAGAGGAAGTGAGGGGAAGTGAGGGGAGAGGGATGGGCAACAGGTGTGTCCAGCTTTCAGTGTTTACTTCCCTCACACGGCCAATTTGCACAAGCCTTCTCTCCCCCCCTCCCTTCCCCCCCGGTCCCCTCCCCTCTTTTCCCCTCTCCTCCCACTCCTCTCCCTCTCTTCCATGGTTTGTGTTGACGGTATACAGCTGAGTCCTTTCCCCTTATCCTCCCCATCCTCCCCTCCTCCTCTCCCTTCCCTCTTCCTTTTCCTCTCTACACTCTGTGTCTTTTTCCGTCATTTTCCCCCTTTTTTCCCTCTTGTTTCCTGTTACCTTTTTTCGATATTTTTTCCCTTTTCATTTTTCTAATTATGGTGTTTTGAATATTTTTCCGCTTCTCTGATCTTTCATAGAAGTTTTATTTTCATAATATTTATGGCATTTCAAGATTGTTCTCTCTATTTTTTTTTTTCATTTTTCTTCAATATTTGACTTTTTTTAATATATAATTTTTTCTTCAATATTTGACTTTTTTTAGTATATACTTTTTTCTTCAATACTTGACTTTTTTCAATATATATATTTTTTCTTAATATTTGAGTTTTTTCAATATATAATTTTTTCTTTAATTTTTGACTTTTTTCAATATATAATTTTTTTCTTTAAATAGACATTTTCAGTTTTGCGTATCTCCTAAAGTTTCATTTGTTTAATTTTTCTATATACATTTTTTCTGTTTTTTTTATGTCCAGATTTTTCCAAGTTCCAATTTATTTTTAATGTGTTATTTTTCTTGTTTTCTTCTTTTATTCATTATTATCTATAGACTCATTATTCTAATTACCTCATTTATCACCCTTTCCTTATTCCTTTCCCTCCTTCCCCCTCATTCTCTCCCTCCCTTCTTCCTTCTTTTTCCTCCACTTCCCTTATTCTCATTTTCCCTTTGTATCTCTCTTTCTCTTTTCCTTATCTCCCTAATGTTTTCCCTCATAATTACTGCTTTGATCCACCCATGTCTCTCCCCTCACACCTTTCTCTCTCCTTCCCTCTTTCCCCTTATCCCTTCCTCCTCATAATTCCCCTTCCCTCATTCCCCTTCTCCCCTCTTCATAATTTCCCCTTCCCCCTCATAATTCTCATTCACTCATTTCCCCTTCCTCATTTCCCCTCAAAATACCCCTTCACTCATTTCCCCTTCCTCATTTCCCCCTCAAAATACCCCTTCCCTCTTTCCCCTTCCCCCTTCCTTTTCATATTTCCCCTCGCTTCCCCTCAGCCTCCCCTCGCCACTAATGACTCACACCTGCATTGCCGCCTCAATTACACCTTAATGAGGCGACGGGTGAGTTAATGAGTGCTGCATTGCCTCTCTAATTATAGGTATTTTCTGTTTTATTACCTGACTGACAAGGTGATTAGGTGCAGGGAAGGGGGGGAGGGGGGAGGAGAGGGGAAGGGGTGAGGGAGGGGAGGGGGGAGGGGGTTTGCTATTGTTATTTTTCTAATTGTATGTTCTTTATATTTGTTTATGTTTAGTATTCAGCTATTGTATTCTAAAGTTTTGTATCTTCTTTTAATTTTTTTTTATCTACGGATGTATTTCTTATTTTTATTTCAGATGTATTTCTTGACCTATTAGTGTTTTTTTTTTTAGTTTGTGTGTTTTTATTTGTTTATGTTTGGTGTTCAGCTTCTGTATTTTAAAGTTCTGTTTATTCTTTTATGTTTTAATATGTTTCTTATTTTTATTTCGTATTTATTTCTTAATCTAGTCTTGTTTTTTTATTGCATTTGTTTTTATTTGGTTTTGTTTCGTATTCAGCTATTGTATTTTAAAGTATTGTATTTCTTCTTTTACTCTTTTATATCTTTTATGATGTTTCTTATTTTTGTTTTATATTTATTTGTTAACCTTGCAACGTTTTTTTTAATGATTTGTGGGACCTTATTTTGTTATTGCTTGTATTCATTGACGGTGATTTATGAATATCAATTATGTCCTTTATTCATGAGGGCAGTATTATTATGGTCGGGTGTGTGTGTGTGTGTGTGTGTGTGTGTGCGTGTGTGTGTGTGTGTGTGTGTGTGTGTGTGTGTGTGTGTGCTACAGTATATACAAGGAACGCTACAAACTCTTCACTTCATAGTATTACAAAATGTTTTTAAAAGTCGTTGTTTATTTATATCTTTTAATTTATTTATATATTCATACTTTCACTTATTTTTTCTTTCCACTCTAACTAAATACACAGGAAACTACTACCACATTTTCTTTCATTACTCGCATTTCTTTTCTTTTTTCTTTTTCATTTGTTTGCTTACGTCCATTTCTTTCCCTTCTATGTATTTCTTCCTTTTCCTTCCTTTTCCCCTCTGATCCCTTTACCTATCGTTATTTTCATTATTCTTTGTACTTTATTTTACTTATACATATTTTCTTTCTCATTTCTCTCTTTCCTCCTTTTTTCACCCCTATTTTCTCTTTCCCTCTTACTTTCCCTTTATTCCTTCTTCTTACTTATCGTTATTCTTCTATATTCTTTTTACTTTATTTGACATACACTTTTTCCTCTTTTTCTCTCTCCTTTTTCTCACTCTCCCTTTCTTTCTTCTTTCTCTCTCCTTACTCTTACTCTCCCTTTTTCCATCCCTTCTCACTCTTCCTTTCTCTCTCCTTACTCCTACTCTCCCTTTTTCCATCCCTTCTCACTCTCCCTTTCCCTCTCCTTTCTCTCACTCTCCCTTTCTTTCTT
>JACEEZ010024592.1:47500-57500 GCA_016584305.1 Chionoecetes opilio
AAACCCACATAAAACCCCAGAAAAACCACACCTAGGGCAACAAAAACCCATAAAACCCCAGAAAATCCGCACCTAGGCCAACAAAAACCCAGAAAACCCACATAAAAACCCAGAAAAAACCACCTAGGGCAACAAAAACCCAGAAAAACCACATAAAAACCCAGAAAAACCACACCTAGCGCAACAAAAACCCAGAAAAACCAAGCTAAACGCAAAAATAAAACAGAAAAACACTAAAATCTACAAGGAAAAAAAATAGTTAAGCTTTCTAACGGTAAAATCCACGTCAGGAGTCTTAGTCTGTCCTGGAATTTCATTAAGTGAGGCGTCGTTCATCCTGTTCTTAGTGGCGGTGTGGCGGTGTTCGTCCTGGGGTTAGAGAGGATACGCCAGATTGTGAGGAGTAACACGTGCCTCCAATTAGCTTGTGCCGCCGTGCCCTTGGGAGTGAGTGGGAGTGAGGGAGGGAGAGGGGGAGGAAAGGAGGGAGAGAGGGGAGATGAAGGGAGGGGGAGGGGAGAGGGGGAGGGAAAAAGCGAGAGGGGAGAGAGAGAGGGAGGGAATGAGGGTTAGTTTACAGTGGATGAAAGGCAAGAAGACTTTTAAATGCACAAATATTAATTAAGAAAAAAGAGAGAGAGAGAGAAGAGAGAGAGGGAGAGAGAAGAGAGAGAAAAGAGGAGAGGAGAGAAAGGAGAGGAGAGGGGAGAGAGAAGGAGAAGGAAGCCAAACAATTAGCGCAAACTAGAGAAGAATGAGCGAAAAAAATGAAGAGAAGGAAGAGAGAGGAGAGGGAGAGGAGGAGAGAGAAGGAAGAGGAGAGAGAGAGAGGAAGAAGAAGAATTACGACAGAGAGAATGAGCGAGGAGAAGAGGAGAGAGAGAGAGGAGAGAGGAGAAAAAGGAGAGAGAGAGGGGCAGCATGTAGGCTGGGATATCCCTCCCCCCCCATTCGTTATTTTTTACTCCTTTTTTCCCTCTCTCTTCTTTATCATCCTCTTGTCACTTCCTTCATTCTTTCCGGCATCTTAATATTTTGTTGCGAGAGAAAATGATGAAGGTTGAGATTTTGTTTTTAAAATTTTTGGTTATTCTCCTCTCTCTCTTCTCTCTCTCTCTCCCTCTCTCTCTCTCTCCATCTATCTTCTCTCTTCCCTCTCCTCTCTACTCCTCATCCCCTTCTCCCCCTCTCTTTCTCCTCTTTGTTATTAATATTTATGCATTACATCTTTATTTATGTATTATTTGCTGCAGAATATGATGAAGTTAATGATAATATAGGGGCTGAAAGATCAGTATTGTTCTCTCTCTGTCTCTCTTTCTGTCTGTCTCCTCTTCTCTTTTTCCCTCTCTCTCTTGTTTGTCTGTCTGTCTGTCTCTCTCTCCTCTGTCTGTCTGTCTGTCTGTCGTCTGTCTGTCCTCTCTTCTGTCTCTCTCTCTCTGCCCTGTCTATATGTCTGTCTGCCTCTCTGTCTGTCTGTCTGTCTGTCTGTCTGTCTGTCTGTCTGTCTGTCTGTCTGTCGTTGTCGGGTCTGTCTGTCGGGTCTGTCTGTCTGTCTGTCTGGTCTCTCTCTCTTCCTCTCTCTCTCTCTCCTTTCTCTCCCCTCTCTCCTCTTCTCTCCTCTCTCCCTCTCATCTCTCCTCCCCTTTCTCTTCTCTCCTCTCTCTCATCTCTCCTCCTTCTCTCCCTCCCCCTCTTCTTTTTGCCCCTTCCCCTGTCTTCTGTCTGTCTGTCCTCTTCTTTTCCTCTCTCCTCTCTCCTCCGTTTCCTTTTCTTGTCTCTCTCTCTCTTCTCTCTCTCTCTCTTCTGTCTCACTCTCTCTCTCTCTCCTCTCTCTTCGCTCTCTCTCTCTCTCTTCTTCTTCCTCTCTCTCTCCCCTCACTCTCTCTTTTCTTCTCGGTCTCTCTTCTCTCCCCCCCTCTCCCCTCTCTCTTTCTCGTCTCTCTCACCTTCTCCTCGTCTTCCTCTCTCTCTCTCTTCTCTCCCCCCTCTCTCCTCTCCTTTTCTCTCTTTCTCCCTCCCCTTTTCCCTCTCTCTCTCTCTCTCTTCCCCTCTCTCTCTCTCTCCTCTCTCTTCCCTTTTTCTCTCCCCCTCTCCCCCCCCCTTTTTTTCCCTTTCTCCCCCCCCCCCTTCTCCTCCCCCTCCCCTCTCATACCCAACATTTAGTATGCTGTAATGGTTCCTCTTTTCTTCCATTCTCTTTGTAACTCTTTACTGCACAATTTTCTACAACTCATTAAAACTTTCATACCTTTGTTAATGTTTCGTGCCATTGTCATTTTGTTTGCAAGCTTTTTTTTCACCCTCCACTTTATTTTTTTTTTTTTTTGGCTTAAAGTTTTTTTCTCCTGGTAATGCTCTTAAATATTTAAACTGTAGGCACTCCACCGCCTGGCTATTGAGTTGCACATTAAATTATAAGTACCGGGCCCTCTCGCTCTCTTTTTCTGTCTCTCTCTCTCTCTCTCCCCTCTCTCTCTCTCTTCTTTCCCCCCCTCCTTCCCCTCCCTCCTCTCTCCTCTCTCTCTCTCTCCTCTCTGCTGCTATCTGTCCTTCTCTCTCACTCTCTTCTCTCTCCTGTCTCTGTATCGGTCTGTCTGTCTCTCTCTCTCTGTCTCCGTCTCTGTATCAATCTGTCTCTGTCTATATGTTTGTCTCTGTTTCTGTCTCTCTGTATCTATCTATCTCTCTCTGTCTGTCTTTCTCTCCCTCTCTCTCTGTCTCTATGTTTCTGTCTGTTTCTGTCTCCGTCTTGTTTTCGTCTGTCGTCTTTCTGTCTGTCCGTCTGTCTCTTCTGCTGTCTGTCTTCTGTCTGTCTGTCTGTCTGTCTGTCTGTCTGTCTCTCTGTCCTTCTCTCTCTCTCTTCTTTTTTTCCTCTTCTCTCTCTGCTCTTCTTCCTCTCTCTCTCTCTCTCCTCGTCTCTTCCTCTGCTTCTCCTCTCTCCTCTCTCCATCTCCTTCTCTCTCTTCTTCTCTCTGCGTCTCTCCTCCTCTCTCCTCTCTCTCCTTCTCTCCCTCTCCTCTCTCTCTACTCCTCTCGTCTCTCTCTTCTCTCTCTCTCTCTCTCCTCTCCCTCTCTTCTCTCTCTCTCTCGCTCCTCCCTCTCTTCTCTCTCTCTCTCTCCTCTCTCTCTCTCTCTCTCTCTCTCTCTCCTCTCTCTCTCTCTCTCTTCTCCTCTCTCTCTCTCTCTCCTCTCTCTCTCTCTTATCCATAACACTACTTCAACAAATGTATATTAAACAAAAAGATCCTCTATATTTTTTACTCTTGTTTTTGATGACCCTTCATTAATAGACTAATGTTTTATTTTTTATTTCAGTCCATTCCCGGTCCTCAAGTGGCTTCCCATCTGCACTCACGTAAGTACCATGAATACCCTTGTTGCTACTACACTACTATGTTCGTGTTTACAGACTGAACAACCACTGTGACATCGCATCATCGTTTTTCATTGTATATCGTATTAGTCTGATACCCAAGCAATGCAGTGTTGTCAAAATGAAAACACTGAATTATAATCTTACTAGGAAGGAACGTAGTACATCTTACACGTATTTTTTATATTTATTTATCTAGTAATTAATTTTTTTATTTATTTATTTATTTATATTATGTATTTGTTATGTATATTTTTTTATATTTTGAAGAACCGTATGAGTGTTGTGTTATTGTATCCATGTTTACGATGAACAATAACGGCGTCATCACACGATCCTGTTTGAGTATTTTCCTTTCTGCTCAGCTGATGGTTTATCGCATTAACCCCTTGAGACCCAGAACGTAATTTCCAGTGTTATTTGGGTACCATTAGACGATTTTTAGTGAATATAAGCCGTATTTTATATATATATATGACCTGTTAAGTATCCTTGTCCACTAGCTAATTTGGTATATTAAGTTACTTTTGGTAATTTTATGGCTAAGAACAGACAATTTTATATAGCAAAGGAAATCGTTTGCTTGTAAAGGGCTGTTTGCAACCCCATATCCTGTTATAATCATCATAAAATATTGTAAAATGGCAAACATAATAAAGTGTTAAAGTGTTAAAGTGTTAAAGTGTTAAAGTGTTAAAGTGTTAAAGATCTGGGCGTGAAGGGGTATCGTATGAAAAAGAAAGAATGAAAATGATACTACTCCTTATGATGTTATTTCATTATTATATACCGTCATCTATATACAATAAGTTTTTGGCAATAACACGGCACATATAATTATGAGAAGGTTATTTACGTTATTGCTAGACGGTGTACAATAATAAGCAAAGGAAGTTAGATATAGGTAGCAATATTCTATCTCCTTAATATAAATTGTTGTTTCGTGTTTGTTTTGTCAAGTTTATATTGTCTGCACAGTGTTTCATTAATCTTGTCAGTAATCTTGAGTCACGATTTTCTCAGATGACAGCAAGAGAAAGAAAAAAAATGAGGAAAAACCATGAAAAAAGAAGACAAAACGGAGATACCGAGAATTTAATAAATAGGAAAATGGAATAGCGTTGAGAAAAAAAATGAACCCTCCAGAAATACTGAGAAAATAGTGTCTAAAGGAAACATTTGATACTTGACTTTATTCCCGGGTCATTTTATCCTAAGGTTCCTGTGCCACCTCCCTTCCTCCCCTCACGCATTGCCTTGTTGACTAAAGTTTACCCTTGACATTTAACTTCTTACCCTCCCCTCCCTCTATCCCCTCTTTCCCCTCCCTTAATCCCCTTCCTCCCTTCCGTTTCCCTCCCTAGACCCCCTTCTTCCCCCCCACTTCTTCCCCCCCCTCCTCCCTCCCCCTCCTTCCCCTCCCCCTCCTTCCCCTCCTTTCCTCAATCCCCTCCTTTCCCCTCCCTCGCTATCCCCTCCCTGCACCCCCTCCTTCTCCTCCCTGCCTATGTCCCCTCTATCCCCCTTCTTTACCCTCCCCCTCCCCTCCCCTCCCTTCCTCAATCCCCTCCTCCCTTCCCCTCCTAACCCTCCTTCCTTCCCTACCCTCCCTTCCCTCTCTTCCTGGGAAACCCCCTCCTTTCCCCCCCCTCTCTATTCCCTCCCTTTCCTATGTCCCCTCCTTCCCCTCCTATCCTCTCCTTCCCTTCCCTCAATCCCCTCCTTTCCTTCCCCTCCCCTTTTCCTTCCTCAATCCCCTCCCCCCGCCTTCCCCTCCCTGCCCCTCCCCGCCCCCCCTGCAATCACCACAAAACAAAATTATCTTCTTGAAAGCGAGTTTGAGCGAGTAATAAGCAAAATTGACGAGTTTAATTACTGATGTTGCTTGTTGTTGTTATTTTATTATTATTATTATTATTTATTTTATTATTATTATTATTATTTTATTATTATTATTATTATTATCCCCTTCCTCCTTATCATGTCCCCTGACCTTTAAACTGGTGCTTTTTTGATCATGTGCCTCCTCCCCCCTCCTCTCCTCCTCCTCCTCCTCCTCTTTTTTAAATTTTATGCTACCGGAATGCCAGTTTAATTTTTATCGCCAGAGTTCCTGAGTGTTAGGAGAGAGAGGGGGAGAGAGAGAGAGATAGAGAGAAAAGAGAGAGAGGAGAGAGAGAGAGAGAGAGAGAGAGAGAGGGGGGGGGGGGTTGTAATATGAAGTAACACAAGGTGGTGAAAAGGGAGTTGTGGGCGGACCCTCCCCAAAGACATAACTTTCTTCCTAAATCCACCATAATCATTACCATCTCTCTCTCCTTTTCTCTTCTCTCTCTTCTCGTCTCTTCTCTTCTCTCCCCTCTCCTCTCTCTCCCTCCCTCCTCTCTCTTCCTCTCATCCCTTTCTTTTTCTCTCTCTCTCTCTCTCTCTCTCTCTCTCTCCTCCCCCTCCTCTCTCTTTTCCGCCCCTCCCCTCTCTCTCTCCTTTTCTCTCTCTCTCTCTCTCTCTCCTCCCCTTTCTCTCCTTCCCCGCTCTTCCCCATCTCTCTCCCCTCTCTTTCTCTCTCTCTCTCCCGTCTCTCTCTTTCTCTCTGTTGGTTTCATAATGCCTATGTATATAATATTGGTAATAACATTTGTGTGGGCTGTTATTAGTATGACATGTCTGTACGTATGTATGTATATTAGTCACACACACACACACACACACACACACACACACACACACACACACACACACACACACACACACACACACACACACACACACACACACACACACGATAAGAAAAAGGACGAAAATCATGTGTACCTCGACTTGACAGTGTGTACGCGCGCGCGCGTGTGTGTGTGTGTGTGCACGTAATTGTTTTTCCCTAACTCTCTTCCTCTTCTCTCAAATTCCTGGTACTTTTATCTCTCCCTCCATTAACTTTCCCTCCCTCCCTCCCTCCCACCCTCCATCCCTCCCTCCCTCCCTCCCTCCCTGCCTCCCTCAATAGAAGGCTAATTGACCCCTCCTCGTGTCCGGGGGGTCAGTGGGGGTCAGCAGACAGGGTGGGCGGGACTCGCGGTCACTCTAATGGCTGTGATGGAGGAGGAGGAGGAGGAGGACGAGGAGGAGGAGGAGGAAGAGGAGGAGGAGGAGGAGGACGAGGACGAGGAGGAGGATTACATAGGATTACATAGGAGTAACAGACACCAGGAGACCTATTGGTCCATAGCGAGGGTATCTGCTGAACTACATACTACAAACTATCAACTACTTGAAAGAAAACAGTTGGAAATGATACCATGTCCCTAAAGAGGATAGGAACATGGAGATTTCATAGTGCAGAATGATAGGATAGGGAAAAAATACTAACTACAACTACCACTACACAAACAAACTAATCGATAGGGGGGGGACTAGATACGAATTCGCACTATCAATACCCATTTACTTTACAGTTGCGCGTCAGTCTGTTTTTGAATGTAGTTATTGTTGTTGGCTCCGACAACATTTGCTGGTAACTTGTTCCATCGATCAACGACTCTAACATTGAAATAATTTTTACGGAGATCGGTGATGCAACGTTGACCGTTTAGTTTTAAACCATTATTTCTTGTTGTCACTTGAGTTGAAAGCTCGAATAGGTCCTCTTGATTAATGACATCAAAACCTTTTAGGATCTTAAAGGTTTCTATCAAATCCCCACGGATTCTACGATCCTTTAAGGAAAACATATTAAGTTTCCGCAGTCTCTCTTCATAAGATGAATTTCGCAGAGATGGAATTTTTTTTGGTTGCTCTTCTTTGCACTGATTCCAATTTTGGGTTGATATTTTACGAAACAGGGCGACCAGAATTGAACGCATATTCCAAGTGCGGCCTAACCAAGGACGTGTATAATTGTGTCATTACTTTCGGAGTTTTATGTTCAAAGTTACGTTTAATAAAGCCCAACATCATATTCGCCTTTTTACTGGCAGCTAGGCAATGCGAACTGGTTTTCAGATCATTACTGATGATGACACCTAGATCCTTTTCCTGCTGTACTTCAGTTAACGATTTATTTTGCATTTGATAGTTATATTTGAGGTTATCGTTGCCTATATGCATTACTTTACATTTATCGGAATTGAATTTTAATAGCCATTTATCACTCCAATCTGATAGTTTGTCGAGATCACTTTGTATGAGTTCGCAGTTTTCTCTAGTATATGCTTTACCGCCTAATTTGGTGTCATCTGCAAATTTTGATATTTTAGATACAAGTCCGCAGTCCAGATCGTTGATATATATCAGAAAAAGAGTAGGACCCAAGACCGAGCCCTGAGGCACCCCACTAGTGACATCTAAACCAATCAGATGCCTCACCATTTATTACTACCCGTTGTTTACGATTTGAAAGCCAATCGCCAATCCATGAACATAATTGCTCTCCTATGCCATGTGCCCTTAGCTTGGTCAACAGTCGCTTATGTGGAACTGAGGAGGAGGAGGAGGAGGAGCAGGAGGAGGAAGAGGAGGAGGAGGAGGTAAAAACAAGGAGGAAGTTATAAAGTAATTAAGTGCTGTGTTTTTGTGTGTGTGTGTGTGTGTGTGTGTGTGGTGTGTGTGTGGTGTGTGTGTGTGGGGCAATCCAGATGTAGATAGATGTGCAACCGTTGACATGTTACTTACTCACCACAACACACACACCACACAACACACACACACCCCACACACACACACAACACACACACACACAACACACACAACACACACACACACAAGACACACACACACACACACACACACACACACCCAAACACACAGGAAGTAACACATGTGTGTAATTGTTGTTTATTTGTGTTTACGAGCTGCTAACAGACTTGTATCCTGACATTTTGAGAGAGAGAGAGAGAGAGAGAGAGAGAGAGGAGAAGAGAAGAGAGGAGTATGGGCTTACCTCCTTGTGTTACGCTTTCCCTCTTTCCCCCCCTTCGCGACCTCTCTCTTCTCTCTATCCTCTCTCTTCTCCTCTCTCTCTCTCTCTCTCTCTCTCTCTTCTCCTCTTCTCTCTCTCTCTCTCTCTCTCTCTCTCCTCTCTCTCTCTCTCTCTGGGGACTATTTTACATCTAACTCAGATAAACAATTTCCCTTACTTCCCCTTTCTTCCTCTCTCCCTTCCCTCTCATCTTCCCTTCCTCCTTCCTTCTCTTCTTACCTCTCTCCTTCCACTCTCTTTCTTCCCTTCTTTCCCTCTCATCTTTCCATAATCCTTCCATTCTCACAATTTTTCATTTACATACAATTCAAAACCTTTCTATTTCTTACCCTTTATTTTCCCTTTTCTGTTTCTTTTTCCTACTTTTTACCCTTTAATTTCCCCTTTCCCTGCTTATTTTACTACTTTATACCCTTTATTTTCCCCTGTCCCTGTTTCTTACCCTTTATTTTCCCTTTTCCCTTTTTTCCCTACTTTATACCCATTATTTTCCCCTTTCTCTGTTTCTTTTCCTACTTTATACCCTTTATTTTCCCTTTTCCCTGTTTCTTACCCTTTATTTTCCCTTTTCCCTGTTCTTTTTCCTACTTTATCCCTATTTTATTTTCCTTGTAATTGAGACTCCTTTACTTCTTTATCATCATCATGTTTCCTTTCATTATATTTAACTCATTATAGTTTTCATCTTATCATTTTATGTATCTTATTTTCTTACGTTCTTCTGTTCTTCTGTTCTTCTGTTCTTCTGTTCTTCTGTTCTTGTGTTCTTACGTTCTTATGTTCTTACGTTCTTCTGTTCTTCTGTTCTTCTGTTCTTCTGTTCTTCTGTTCTTCTGTTCTTGTGTTCTTATGTTCTTGTGTTCTTATGTTCTTATGTTCTTCTGTTCTTATGTTCATATGTTCTTATGTTCTTATGTTCTTATGTTCTTCTGTTCTTATGTTCCTGTTATGTTCTTATGTTCTTATGTTCTTACGTTCTTATGTTCTTATGTCTTAGTCTTATGTGTTTTACGTTCTTTAGTCTTAGTTCTTATGTTCTTATGTTCTTATGTTCTTCTGTTCTTTTGTTCTTTTGTTCTTCTGCTCTTATGTTCTTACGTTCTTATGTTCTTACGTTCTTATGTTCTTATGTTCTTTTGTTCTTTTGTTCTTCTGTTCTTCTGTTCTTCTGTTCTTATGTTCTTACGTTCTTATGTTCTTACGTTCTTATGTTCTTATGTTCTTTTGTTCTTTTGTTCTTCTGTTCTTATGTTCTTCTGTTCTTATGTTCTTACGTTCTTATGTTCTTATTTTCTTATGTTCTTATGTTCTTATGTTCTTATGTGCTTATGTTCTTACGTTCTTATGTTCTTATGTTCTTATGTTCTTACGTTCTTATGTTCTTATGTTCTTATGTTCTTATTTTCTTATGTTCTTATGTTCTTATGTTCTTATGTTCTTACGTTCTTATGTTCTTATGTTCTTATGTTCTTATGTTCTTACGTTCTTATGTTCTTATGTTCTTATTTTCTTATGTTCTTATTTTCTTATTTTCTTATGTTCTTATTTTCTTATGTTCTTATGTTCTTATGTTCTTACGTTCTTATGTTCTTATGTTCTTATGTTCTTATTTTCTTATGTTCTTATGTTCTTATTTTCTTATGTTCTTATTT
>JACEEZ010024592.1:62500-65000 GCA_016584305.1 Chionoecetes opilio
GACAGACAGACACACAGACAGACAGACAGAAACAGGCAGACAGACAGACAGACAGACAGACTAAAACAGACAGACAGACATACAGACAGAAACAGGCAGACAGACAGACAGACAGACATACAGACAGACAGACAGAAACAGGCAGACAGACAGACAGACTAAAACAGACAGACAGACATACAGACAGACATACAGACAGAAACAGGCAGACAGACAGACAGACAGACATACAGACAGACAGACAGAAACAGGCAGACAGACATACAGACAGACAGGCAGAAACAGACAGACAGACATACAGACAGACAGACAGAAACAGGCAGACAGACATACAGACAGACAGGCAGAAACAGACAGAAACAGACAGAAACAGACAGAAACAGACAGACAGACAGACAGACAGGCAGACAGACAGACAGATAGACAGACAGACAGACAAAGACCCAACGCCCTTTAACCAAGACGATGAATAAATCACATTCCAACAATACATCTGAAAGGAAGAAGAAAAAAGGGATGCGGAAAGAAAGAAATGAATGAAATGAATGCTTGTTACTCGTGAATGAAAGATGGCAACCAATTCCCTGTCTTGTTCATTGAAGGTAAAACATGCGGAACATTTTAATGAATTACCTATGAATGATTTATATGACAGGAGGAGCAAGGGAGGAGGAGCAGGAGGAGGAGAAGGAGGAGGAGATGAGGAGGAGGAGGAGGAGGAGAAGGAGGAGGAGATGAAGAGAGAGGAGGAGGAGGAGGAGGAGGAGGAGGAGGAGGAGGGAGGAGGAGGAGGAGGAGGAGGAGAGGAGGGAGGGAAGGAGAGTGGTGGAGGAGGAGGATACGAAGAAAATGAGAGGAAGTGCAAGGAAGAGGAGGAGAAGGAGGAGGAGATGAGGAGGAGGAGGAGGGAAGGAGGTGGTGGAGGAGGAGGATACGAAGAAAAGGAGAGGAAGTGCAAGGAAGAAGAGGTTGAGGAGGAGGAGGAGGAGGAGGAGGGGGGGGAGGAGGAGGAGGATACGAAGAAAATTAGAAGAGCAAGGAAGGAGGATGTCGAGGAGGAGGAGGAGGAGGAGGAGAAGAAGGAAGAGGAGGAGGAAAGGAAGGAGTAGGGCCAGGAAAAGGAGGAGGAAAGGAAGGAGAAGTACAAGGAAAAGATAAAATGAAAGGAAGGTGAAGGAAAAGCAAAAATGTAAAGAAAGGAGATGAACAAGGAAAATAAAAAATGAAGGATGGAGGACAAAGAAAAGCAATAAATGAAAGCAATGAGGACAAAGAAAATAAAAAAATGAAATGGAGATGAAATAGCAGAAAGTTACAGGATTTGTATTTATTATTTATTTATTTTCCTATTTATTTTTCTGTCTTTTTCTATTTCATTTTTTCTTATATAGTCTTTTCTCTCTATTTTTCCCCACTTTTTCACTCGTAACATAAAATAAATCAGTAAGTCTTTTCCGGCCACCTGGAGGAAGGAAGGGAGAGAGCGAGAAGGGAAAGGAGAAGGGAGGGAAGAGGAGAAGGAAGGGAGGGAGGGAGTGAAGGAGGAAGGGAAGAGGGGAAGGAGGGAGGGAAGAGGGGGAAGGAAGGGGAAGAGGGGAAGGAAGGAGGGAGGGAGGGGAGTGAAGGAGGGAGGGAAGAGGGGAAGGAGGGAGGGAGTGAAGGAGGTAGTGGAAGAAGGGGAGGAGGAGGGAAGGAAGGAGGGAGGGAGAAGGGAGGGAAGAGGGGAAAGAGGGAGGGAAGGAGGGGTGATAATATCTATGTGTTAGTCAGATAAGAATAGATAAACACAAGATTTTTAACTAAGGGTTTGCTATTTTTTTTTATTTTTTTTGTATTGTTGAAAAAGGGGAGAGAGAGAAAAAGGAGGAAAAGGGAGAAAAGGGAAGAAAAGGAGAGAGAGAGAGGGGAGAGGGGAGAGGGGAGAGAAGAGAGAGAGAGAGAAGAGGTATGGAATAAGGGGAGGAAGAAAAAACCCCGCAAAGGTAAAATTTGGGAAAGGAGGGGGAAAGGTCAGAGGGGGAAGAAACGGGGGGAAAAAGAAGAGAGGAGAGAAGGAGAAGAGAAGAGAGAGAGAGAGAGAGAAAGAGATAAATAAACGTTACATTTTCATCCCCGAAAAAAGACTTTCTCTCTCCTCCCCCTTTTTCTCTTCTCTCTCTCTCTCTCTCTCTCTCTCTCTCTCCTCTCTTTTCTCTCTTTGCGTTGTTGTCAGGTGACTGCACGATTTAATTGCACGTAAGGGGGTCGCTGTGCGTGTGCAGGGCGCCAATTTTTAAAAAAAGGGGGGGGGGGGGGGGGGGGGGGGGGGGGGGGGGGGGGGGGGGGGGGGGGGGGGGGGGGGGGGTTTTTTTTTTTTTTTTTTTTTTTTTTGGGGGGGGGGGGGGGGGGGTTTTTTTTTGGGGTGGGGGGGTTTAAGTGGGTTGGGGGTGGGGTTAGGGGGTGTTTGGGGGTTTTGGTGGTGGGGGGGTGGGGGTAGGGTGGTGGGGTGGGTGGGGGTTGG
>JACEEZ010024592.1:67500-75000 GCA_016584305.1 Chionoecetes opilio
TTGATATGCGACAGTGTGCTATTTCATGCTTGTTTGGACTTCAATGGGAGGACTGAAGTAAAATAAGAGTGAAAGGGCAAAGGGCTAATCAAGAGAGAGAGAGAGAGAGAGAGAGAGAGAGGAGAGAGAGAAGAGAGAGAGATAGAGAGAGAGAGAGAGAGAGAGAGAGAGAGAGAGAATGTAGCTTTGTCAATAGAATAAAGGAGGGAGGTACAGAAATGGAAGTAGAAAGACAAGGATGGAAAGGAAAATAGTAATAAAGGGAACGTATAGGAGGAGGAGGAGGACATAGAAGAGAGAAAGAGAGAGAGAGAGAAGAGAGAAAGAGAGAGAGAGAGAAGAGAGAAAGGTGAAACAGGAGAACGTGGAAGTAGTAAAGAGTGAGAATGGAGGAGTAAAGGGAGAGGGGAGAAGAGAGAGAGAGAGAGAGAGAGAGAGATAGAGAGAGAGAGAGAGAGAGAGAGAGAGAGAGAGAGAGAGAGAGAGAGAGAGAGTAGCAGCAGTAGTTGGTATCGGTCCACATAGATTTCCTAATAAATTGTCTAACTTCTTTTCCTCCTGGAGTTCCAATCTCGTTCTGAAGATGAAAAGAAAACAATAGAAAAATGAAAATATGTATAAGAAAATAGAAAAAAAATAGACTGGAAGGGGATGCGTAAACTTTTCTTCCATTATTCATCGGTTTTAGGGGCGCCAAGTGGAAAAGTTGGCAACCCTTAAGAAAAAGTGCGTGAATGGGTGCTGGAAAAGTGCTGGAATGCTGCTCTCAAGGTGCTGGAATGGTGCTAAGAGGCGATGGAAGTGCTCTGGCCTGCTGGAAAGTGTGCTGGAAAGAAGGTTAACAAACGGTAGAGTGTTTGAAAGTCATATTAAAACAACGCCATGGAACGTGATTAAAAAAAAGGGCTGGAAGTTTGAAAATGCTGGAAAGTGTTTGGAAAGTTGTGTAAGATCAGAATAAAAGTACTAGAAAGGTAAAGGAAAGTATGGAGGAAGGAAGAGAGGAGTTTTAAAGGGAAAGGAATTTAAACTGGGGGAGGGGGAGGAGCTTGGGGAAAGGGGAAAGGGAGGGGGGAAAGGAGGGGGAAAAAGGAAAAGGAGGGGGAAAGAAAAAGAAAAAGAAAAAAAAGAAGGGAAGGAGGACAAGAAGAAGAAAAGAAGAAAAACAAAAGAAAAAAGGAAGAAGAAGAAAAGAAAAGAAGAAAAGGAAAAGGACAAGAAGAAAAAGAAGAAAAAAGGAAGCGAAAGAGAAACGGAAAGGAAGGGAAAAGAAAAAACGGAAGAAAAAAAAAGGGACGGAAAGAAAGACGAAGGGGGAAAGAAAAAAGGAAGGGAAGGGAAAGGGAAAGGGAAAGGAAAGGGAAAGGAATTGATAAAAGGAAGGAAGGATGGATAGGAGGAAAAAGATGGAGGGGAAAAAGGGGGAACTTAAATTGGGGAATTTTCCAGTTTTTTTTATTTTTTTGCGAAGAAAGAAAAAAAAAAAAACTTTTCCAGAAAATTTTTTTGGGGGGAAAGCAAACTTTTATATTGGTATTCAATGTTTTGGTTGGTATGAAAACAATTTTTTTTCTTCGGGTTTTTTTCCGGGTGGGTGTGTGTGTGGGGTGGGGTTTTTTTGTGTGTGTGGTGTTTTGTGTGGGGTGTGTGTCCCTTTGGTTAAAATGTAAAAAGAGTCGCTAAATCCCGATACTTTTTCCAGAAATAAGTTTCGTATATTTTTGGGGTCATTTTTTTGCTTCTGGAAATTCTGGAATCGAGAACCTTAATACCATAATTCCATAAAGTGGGGTGGCTTTTAAAGGGGGCATTGGTGGGGCCTAATTTGACTCCGGGGAAGGCCCCCAAATTGTAACGGGCCGGGAAAATATCCTCAAAAATCGGGAAAGCCATAATGGTTTGTAGGGCCCTTAAAAAACCGGGCTAAAGGAAGGGGGTTGAAAAACTACCCCATAGTTTCCCCCTAACACTTGTATTACAGTGTTTTACAACCTTTTGAAGAGTGCTAAGAGGGTGCTAAGTATCCTGGAAGCTCATAGGTGCTGAAAGGTGATAAGAAAGTGCTAGGATTATCATTGAACCTGGAATTACTTAAAGTGAAAATTTCTGGAAACTCAAATATCTAACCTGGAATAAGGACGTTAAGATAAAGTGCTAAGATCTTATGTTGAAGAGAATACCAATGAGGGGTTGAGAAGTGCTGGAATCAATTTGGAAACTGGAATTGATTGAAGTGAAAAATTCTGGAAACTCAAATATCTAGCCTGGAATAATGGCAGTAAAAAAAGGGCTAAAATATTGTGTTGAAGAGAATGCCAGAAAAGTGTTAAGAAGTGCTGGAATCAATCTGGAAACTGGAAATTGCTTAAAGTCGTGAAGAAAAATTGATGGAAACTCAAATATCTAGTCTGGAATAATGGCAGTAAGATGAAGTGCTAAAATATTGTGTTGAGGAGAATGCCATGGAGGTGCTAAGAAGTGCTGGAATCAATCTGGAAACTGGAATTGTTTAAAGTGAAACATCATGGAAACTCAAATATCTAGACTGGAAAAATGGCAGTAAGATGAAGTGCTTAGATATTGTGTTGAAGCGAATACCATTGAAGTGCTAAGAAGTGCTGGAAAAGAAAAAAGAAAAAAAAACCTATCTGGAAATCGGAAAAATTATTTAAGTAAAAAATTCTGGAAACTCAAATATGTAGCCTGGAATAATGGCAGTAAGAAAGTGCAAAGATACCATGTTGAGAGAAAGCCAAGTTAAGAGCTTCTGGAATGTTAGGGAGGGTGCTGGATGTCCTGGAAAAGGCTGTTTAAGGCGTGAGACGTGTTAAGAAAATGAAGAACAGTTCCAGACGTGTTGAATGGTCCTGGAACCCCATATAAAGTTGTTTTAGAGTGTGAGTGTGTGGTGATGGAGGGGGGAGGGGGGGGTTGGGGGAGGGAGGGGGGGTTAGGGTTTTGAAAGGGGGGGGGTTTTAAAAGGGGAGGGGGGGGTGAGGGTAAGGGGGGTTTGGGGGGTTTATGGGTAGGGGGATGGGGGTGTAGGGAGATGTGAGGTGAGGGAAAGAGGGGAGGAGGTAAGAGAAGGGAGTTTAGAGGGAGGGAAAGAGGGGAGGTAGTATGGATAGGAAATGTAAGGGGAGGTTTAAATGAAGGGAAAGAGGGGAGGAGGTATGAGAAGGGAGGAGAGGGAAGGCAGGAGGTTTTGAGAGGGTGATGGGAAGGAGGTAAGGAAGGGAGAGAGGGAGGTATGAGGGGAGGGAAGGAGGTATGAGGGGGGGGGAAGTTAAAAGGAAAGGGGGGGGAGGAAAAGGGGGAGGGGGGAGGAGGTGTTATCTTGAATGGCTTTCGAATTTAGAGTCCCAGCTGTCCCGACTGACTCCCCAATTTAAAGGGCAAACCCTTTTCCCTTTCCCCCCTCTCCCCTCCTCCTTTCCCCCTTCCCCCCTCCCTCCTCCCCCTCCTCCCCCTCCTCCCCCCCTTCTTTTTTATGTATTTTCTTGGGATTCCTCCCCTTTAAATTTTCTACCCTTTATTTCCCCTTTTTCCTTTTTGGGCTGGAAGGAGGGGTGGGTGGGGAGGACTCTTCTGCCTTACTCTCCCATTTCTTATATTCTTTAAGATAGTTTTTTGTAGCCCCAAATAGGGAAAAAAGATTTAAACCCAAAAAAGAAAAAATTGATAGCCTATATGCGCTTTAGGGCCCTCAATACTACTACTACCCGTTACTACTACCCATACAACTACTTTCTCTAATACTACTAATCTAACTACTACTACAAGAATACCCAATACTAATACTACTATACTACTATTTTTACTAATACTACCCTTTGTTAACCACATTAATCCCAACTCAATAATGTCCCAGGGGCCCCTTTTATTACAATATACCCCACCACAGTTTTCTGTCACTAAAATACACATATATATCTATTATAATCTACCTTTTCACCTTTTTATTTATACTTTAATCTTCCAAGAATACGTTTCAAATTTCACTACTCTTTTTTTCCACACACACCAACACTTATACAATATAAACACTACTCACCTTATTATCCCCTTTAAAACCCAAATCGCCACTGGCTTTTTTTGAATTTTTCAAAATAGCCAAACCAACCCCCAGGGTTTTGGGGACAAAAAGAACCCCAGAATTTTTCTAGATAACCCCCTTTTTCGCTTTTAACTTTGGGAAGTAAAATTTTAAATTTCCCCCACCGTTTTTTTAAAAAAAGGGGGGGGGGGCAGCGTGACAGGAACCCCGGGGGACTAAAAACACTTACCTTTTTAATACTTTCCAAATAATCTTTTTTTTAATTTTTTTTAAAACCTATTAAAAAATAAAAACCAAAAACACGCTTACAAAAAATTTTTTAATTAAAAAAATTTTTAACCCCCCAACTCTTAAAAAAAAACTTTTCCCCTTTCTATTTTTCTACAACTACTACTACTACTACTACTAAACTACTATACAATACTACTACACACAACTACTACTACTAACTACATACTACTACTACTACTACTACTACCTACTACTACTTACTACTACTACTACTACTACTAACTACTACTACTACTACTACTACTACTACTATTACTACTACTAACTACTTACTACTACTACTACTACTACTTCTACTACAACTACTACTATACTACTCTAACTCACTACTCTACCTTCTTTAATCAAGCTTTACTTGATCAAGATATTTTGTTTGTTTCTAAGTATATTTTCTTTTAATTGTTTGTGTATGTTTTCGCTTTTTTTTATTCATTTTTCATTTATATTTTTCATTTCCATATATTTATTATTCACTACTAGCTTTGTCACGTCCTATCCAAATGACTCTCTCTCTCTCTTCTCTCCTCTCTCTCTCTTCTCTCTCTTCTCTCTCTCTTCTCTCTCTCTCTCTATCTCTCCTCTCTCTCTCTTCTCGCTCTCTCTCCTCTCTTTTCTCTCTATCTTTTCTTAATATCTTGGCCATGATCATTCATCTTCATTGTGATATCCTCTCTTTCTTCCTCCTTTGACTCCCCTCTTTATCTCCTTCTCCTTCATCTCCTCTCTCTGTCCTTCACCTTCTCCCTCTTTCATCCCTCTTTGTGTTCTCCTTTAGTTCCATCTTCCACGTGTTAGACTTAATTCTCTACTTCTTTATTTCTCTCCTCTTTAAGTTAATCTACGTTTCCGTGTATCTCCTCTTTCGCTTCTCTTCTTTCGTTTTCTCTTCCTCTTCTTTTCTTTGTTTTTATTCCTTTTTTTACTCTTATTTTTCTTTTCCCTTTTCTTCCTTTTCTTTTTCCTCTTTGAAATTTTTTTTTCCTCTTTTTTCCCTTCTCTTCCTCTTTTTCCCTCTTCGTTTTCCTCTTCGTAATTTTTTTTCCCTTTTATTTTTTTTCCCTTTTTTTCCCTTGTTTTTTCTTCCTCTTTTGTTATATATTTTCTTCTTATTTTCCTCTTATTTCCCTCTTATTTTCTCTCTTCCTTCTTTTCTCTTGTATCTCTTCTTCCTTTTCTCTTCTTCTTTCGTTATTTATTTTCCTCTTATTTTCCTCTTATTTTCCTCTTATTTCCCTCTCTTCCTTTTTTTTTCCCTTTTGTCCCTTTTCCCTTCCTTTTTGAAATTTGTTTTTCAAAAATTTCCTCTTCTTCTGCCATGAATTAGTACAGGTGGGAAATAACATTGTTCTCAGATAATGTGAAAGATTTAAATTTTAGGTTTTTACAGAAAGATAAAGGAAAAAGGGGGGAAAAAAAGGGAAAGGAGGGGGAGAGAGAAAAAAAGTTTTGTGGAAAAGAGAGGAAAAGGGGAGAGAGGGGGAGAGAGAGAGAGGGGGGAAGAGAGGGGGGGGGGAGGAGAGGAAAAAGGGGGAGAGAGGGAGGGGGGAGAGAGAGAGAAGGGGGAGGGAAAAAGAGAGAGGGGGGAAAAAAAGGGGGGGGGGAAGGGGGAGGGAGAGAGAGAGAAAGGGGGCAAAAAAAAGGAAAAAAGGTAAAAAGGGGGGGGGGGGGGGGGGGGGGGGGGGGGGGGGGGGGGGGGGGGTTTTCCCCCACGAAAAAAAAGAAAAAGAAATTTAAAAAATTTTTTAGAAGGGGAAAGAATTTTTTTTTTTTTCCCCCCCCCCCCCCCCCCCCCCCCCCCCCCCCCGCCCCCCCCCGGAAAAAGCCCTTGAGAAAGGGGGGGTTTTTATTTTTTCCCCCCTTTTTTTTTGCCCCCCAAAAAAAACCCCAGGCGAAAAGGGGGGGCCCCCCCCCCCTTTTTTTCCCCCCCCCCCCCCCCCCCCGGGGGGGGGGCCCCCGTTTGTTTTTTACAAGTTTTTGGGGGGAAAGAGAGAGAGGGGAAAAAGAGGGGAAGAAAAGAGAGAGAAGAAGGGGGGGAGAGAGAGAGGGGAGGGGAAGGGGGGGAGAAAAGAAAGGAGGGGAAGGAAAGGGATAAAAAAAATGGGGGAAAAAAAAAGAGGAAAGGGGGAAAGAAAAAAGAAAATTTAAAAATAAAAGGGGGGGAAAAAGGAAAAAAAAGGGGGGGGGGGGGGGGGGGGGGGGGGGGGGGGGGGGGGGGTGGTTTTGTTTTTTTAAGAAAGCTTTCTTCACTTTTCTTTTTAAACTTTAAAGGAAAAAAATTTTCCTTTTTAAATTCCTTTTTCTTTTTTTTCCCCCCCTTTTTTTCTTTTTTTTTTCCTTTTTCCCTTTTTTCTTTTTTTTTTTAAAGGGGGTTAAATTTTTTCTTTTCTTTTTTTTTTTTTTTTTCCTCTCTCCTCCTCCTCCTCTTCTGATCCTCCTCTGACTCACTTCCTCTCCTCTCTCTCTCCCTCTTCTCTCCTCGTTGCTCTCCTCTCTCTCTCTCTCTCTCCTCTCTTCTCTCTTCCCTTTCCCTTCTTCTCTCTTCTCATTCTCCTTCACACCCTTTCCATTTTGTTCTCCCTTATGTTGCAGTTACATTGGTCTCCTCTCTCTCTCTCTCTCTCTCTCTCTCTCTCTCTCTCTCTCTCTCTCTCTCTCTCTCTCTCTCTCTCTCTCTCTTGCTCTCTCTCTCCGTCTCTCTCGCTCTTGCTCTTTTTTTATCAATCTTTTGTTTTTAAGGTGATCGAAGAGAGAGAGAGAGAGAGAGAGAGAGAGAGAGAGAAGAGAGAGAGAGAGAGAGAGAGAGAGAGAGAGAGAGAGAGAGAGAGAGAGAGAGATATGCATAGAGAGGGTGAAGGGAAAGGTGTATAAAGAAATAGGGAAAGAGAAATAACAGAGATATGAAAGGGGAGGAAGAAAGAAAATTAGAATGTATAGAGTAAGAGGGGAAGGAAGAGAGAGAGAGAGAGAGAGAGAGAGAGAGAGAGAGAGAGAGAGAGAGAGAGAGAGAGAGAGAGAGAGAGAGAGAGAGAGAGAGAGGGAGAGAGAGTGTCTTTCAATTGGTTTGGTATTGTCACGTCTCGAAGCGTTTCATTTCACTGTTTCATGTTGTTTCGAAACACTTGCAAGGATGAAACAAGAAAGATTGCCTGGAT
>JACEEZ010024592.1:80000-84115 GCA_016584305.1 Chionoecetes opilio
CGAAAAATTTTGGCACTCAACATTTTTTGGCACTCAAAAATGTTTGCCACTCAAATTTGTTTGGCACTCGACAATTTTTGCCACTCAAAAAAAAAAAATGGCACAAATGTTTGGCACTCAAACATTTTTGGCACTCAAAAAATGTTGGCACTCAATTTTTTGACACTCAAAAAATGTTGGAACTCAAAAATTTTGGCACCCAAAAATTTGTGGCACTCAAAATGTTTTGGCACTAAACAAATTGGGCACAAAAAATTTTTGCACTATTTTTTTTGGAATTCAAAATATTTTGCCACTCAAACATTTTGGGCACTCAACATTTTTTGGCACTAAAAAATTTTGGCACTCAACATTTTTTGGCATTTTATAGCTAGTAAATGAGCTATAAAATGGCAAAAAAAATTGAGTGAAATTTTTTTTGGTGAAATTTTTTTTAAGTGCCCCAAACTATTGAGTGCCGAATATTTTTGAGTGCCAAAAAATTTCGACTGCCAAAATGTTTTGATTGACAACCATTTTTGAGTGCTAAAAAGCTTTGTCAAATTTTTTTTAAGTACCAAAAAAATTTGAGTGGCAATTTTTTTTGAGTGGCAACATTTTTTGAGTGCCAAAACATTTTGAGTGCCAAATTCTTTTGAGTATCAAACATTTTTTAGTTCCAAAAACATTTGAGTGCCAAAAATGTAACTTGTTTTCTTTTGTATAGCTATAGTATGTGTACTAACATACACGGAATAGCTATACGTTACTTCATCCTGTGTTGCTTTATCTATGTAGTATGCTGTGTAAAAACACTTAAAAGAATGGTATATCTTTTCATAAAATTAATATTTTTTCCCCTCTTTTCCCTTTGCTGGCTAAGGTAAAGTACCTTTGCTGGTAAAGATAAGAAAAAGTTTGCAGGAAGAATATGTTACTTTTCTGGGGGTTTTCATAATACACCTTTTCACTCTCAAATTAGAACAACAGAGCTTCAAAATAAAACAAAGGAATTTCAAAATATAATAGATAAATTTATTTATTTATTTGAAATTCAATTATTTTAATTTGAAGTTCAGTTATTTTCATTTAAACTTCAGTTGTTTTAACTTAAACTTCAGTTGTCTTAATTTAAACTTCAGTTGTTTTAATTTAAACTTCAGTTGTTTTAATTTAAACTTCAGTTGTTTTAATTTGAGATTCACTTGTTTTAATTTGAAGTTCAGTTGTTTTAATTTGAAGTTCAGTTGTTTTAATTTGAAGTTCAGTTGTTTTAATTTAAACTTCAGTTGTTTTAATTTAAACTTCAGTTGTTTTAATTTGAGATTCACTTGTTTTAATTTGAAGTTCAGTTGTTTTAATTTGAAGTTCAGTTGTTTTAATTTGAAGTTCAGTTGTTTTAATTTGAAGTTCAGTTGTTTTAATTTGAAGTTCAGTTGTTTTAATTTAAACTTCAGTTGTTTTAATTTAAACTTCAGTTGTTTTAATTTGAGATTCACTTGTTTTAATTTGAAGTTCAGTTGTTTTAATTTGAAGTTCAGTTGTTTTAATTTGAAGTTCAGTTGTTTTAATTTGAAGTTCAGTTGTTTTAATTTGAGAGTGAAAAGGTTAGATAAATACTTAGCAACAACTGCCCAAATCGATTACTTCGGCCCTGCGTTTTTTTTTTTTTTTTAGCTTAGCTTTAGTTTAGAGTCTGTCTCACCTTCAATATTTCCTATCAAATTCCATGGCAGTTTTTCTATACTGTATGGTGTTTTTTTCTCACTATTTTCCTGCCGGCCTCGGTCGGAGGGAGAGGTGGGTGGGAGGAGCCTTCAACTTTGCTATTTTTTTTACCTCTAACACGTAGAAACTATAGTGGTAGAAAATAGTCACACAGGCAGCCTCGTTTGGCCCAGTAGGGCTGTTGTTGTCTGTTCTTCCTTTGTATTCCTTTGTATTCCTCTCCCTCATCTTCTGTTCCCTGCTCATAATCTTATTTTTGCTTCTTTCTCCCAACGATATCATCCCTCCTCCTCCTCCTCCTCCTCCTCCTCCTCCTCCTCCTCCTCCTCCTCCTCTGTGCAAGAGGGAAGATCCTTCAAGATTACGTGTATTATCATTAAAAAGAAAAAGAAGTAGTAACACTATCTCAAAGTATACCGAAGCGCCAGAATTAAGTTTCTAATTTATGAATAAAAAGAAATTAAAAAAAGAAAAATAGTTGAAAAAATGTGATTAAAATATAATGAATACATTTTTTTTCTCTTGGATGAAAAATAATTTGACGAAAAAATATGGTTGAAAATATGAATAGAAAATGTATTTGATAAGAGAAAACCATTATTATTTGTGTGCATGATTGCAGGGTTTGAGAATGTAGGTATTTTATGTATCGAAGGATTGAGTTTTTAGAGTTATCTGGAAATTGAAAAGGAAAGTTATTTTATTACTACAAGTGACTGGAGAAAACTTGAAATATAAATAAAGTTAATCATTTTTTGCTAAATATGAGAAAAATGGATTTGTATTTTTATTAAGGGTTGAAAATATGATATCGAAATAATTAAAAGATTCATTGATTTCATTTAGAATTGGGACACTTAATTTGCTTAATAAATAACGTTTGGATTAATAAATGAAAAAAACTACTAGAATTATTGGATCAAAATGCTAGAAAAAGAAAATGATAGAAAACTAGAAAAAGTTATCATATTACAAAACGTGGAAAAAAGGAAAATAATTGAAAAAAATTATGAAAGATAAGATTAGGGGAAGTTACACTCTTAGAAAAGAAGGGTAGGAAAAGGGTAGAAAAAGGGTGTTTGTAGTGATGAAATACTGCTACCCTTTGTCTACCCTTACAAATATACCCTTTCGGATCGACGCAAATATACCCTTTTCCAACCCTCTCGTCTAAAAAGGGTAGATAAAGGGTAGATGAAGGATATAATCGGCAGCATCTACCCTCCAGCCTGGACATAGGGTTTAAAAAGGGTGTAAAAGGATATAATTTCTGAGAGTGTACAGTAGAATGGGAAAACGAAAGAATATACCCAATGTAGTGATGGTAAGGGTTTGTAAGGATTGGAAGGACCATTACGGATTGTGAGCTGTTTCCTATAGTTCCCCCAATCGTGGCGTGAAGGACGGGAGGAGGGAAAAGAAGGAAAAGGGAGGAGAATAGGAGATAGGAGAGAGAAAGTGATAAATTTAGGAAAACGATAATGGGTGGTGAAGGGAGAGAGAGAGAGAGAGAGAGAGAGAGAGAGAGAGAGAGAGAGAGAGAGAGAGAGAGAGAGAGAGAGAGAGAGAGAGAGAGAGAGAGAGAGAGAGAGAGAGAGAGAGAGAGAGAGAGAGAGAGAGAAAAAAAAGGAGATGGAAGAGGAAAGTTAAGAAAAGCAACATGAAAAAAAGGAAAAGCAAGAAAATTAAATGAAGAGAATTTTCATCACATTGTCTTTTTCTAATCATCATCATCATTATCTTTGTTATTATTATTACTATTATTATCATTATTTACATTATCAAAACCAAACAAATCATCATCTTTATAACTATAGTATAATTCAATTAGTCATCATCATCATCATCACTAATTAATTAACCTCATCACTGATAACCTAACTTAACCTCATGACCTAACCTAACTTAATGTATGACCTAACCTAACTTAATTTATGACCTAACTTAACCTAACCTAATCTATGACCTAACCTAACTTAACCTCTACCACCCACACTCTCTGCCCGTGTTCAATGAACAGTGCTCAACAGAAGTAAATAACCTCTTCCCTAAACTGACGTAGCACTGGACCTCTGCCGACCCCACCCCCTTCTATTTATAGGGGAGTGTCGCAGCGGGGAGCCTCCTGATTGGCTGCCGCTGCTACCCATAACTACCAGCTGATCTGTGATTGGCTGAGAGCTTATAGGCACATTTCTCCTAGTAACAGGGGGTCTATTTGGGGCCTGTTAAAGAGGGAGGCGAAGTTATAGGAATTTAGTAAAAAGAGGTATTGAGGTTAGAGAGAGAAGAGAAGAAGAGAAGAGAGAAGAGAAGAGAGTAAGAGAGAAGGAGTAGGAGAGAAAAGATATTTAGAAAGAGAGAAAGAGACAGACATACATAAATAGAGAGATAGAGAGACAGAAAAA
>JACEEZ010024593.1:0-45000 GCA_016584305.1 Chionoecetes opilio
GCGGGGGTTCCTCCTCCTTCATCGTAGAGAAGGGCCCTGTACTTTGGGGTACAATTGCTTGTTTGTCGGAGACAGGGAGACGTGAGTCGAACAGTGAGGCCAATGAGATCTCGCTCAAGTACCAGAAAGGGGCGGCTCAGAGTGGTGAAGCAGGCTTCCGAATACTTTCGTCGTGGTACTGAAGGATGTCCTTAGCGAATCCAAGATCGTTGGCGGGAGCGTAGGATGGAACCGTCGATTCGAACCATCGCAGGACGTAGATCTCGGTTGCGAACGATGAGAACCGCTGGAGGGCTGACATTTCTCGAGGTGTGACGACTCCAGTCAGCTGCTCCCGAAACAAGATCATCTTCAGAGCGTAAATGATACGCGCCATCCAACCCGCTCGATGAAGCGCTCCGGGGCTACGGATCGAGGTCTTCGGAAGAGCGCCGCCGAGGAAAAGGATACTCGGCTCAGCGAGTTCCTTATAGTCGTCACGGGGGTGCTTTGTCTGAAGCAGACGTTTCAAACCTTGAATGAGATAGTCCCTCTTGGAGACCAGAGTCTCCGGCAGATCTTCGTTGGTGGGAGGGTTTATTGCCGACTGGTTGATGTAAGACCAGTACTAGTCCTTGAAGCGAGAGAAGATGGTGATCTCAGGACCAGAAGATAACCCCAAACACGTAGAAAAGGCCTTCTCAAGGACAAGTTCGTGGACGTGATGACGGCAAGCAAGTGAAACGAGGGGTCGGTCGATCTTCTGTTGCAAGATGGTGCATGCACCATTGATGGCTCCAGTGTTGGTACTGGTTGTGTCGAAGCACATCGCCACGACTCGTTCCTGGACCCCCCAGTCTTCTAGAGCCTCGAACACAGCTGTAGCGGCGGCATCACCAGTTCCGGAGTGCAGTTTCGGGACTCCTAGGAGCTTCTCCACTCCTTCTCTTGTGACGAGGATGGCGAGTCTTTCGGCGCGAGTGCCATCGTCCTGAGGAAGGATCTTCCCGTCCCAATGAACGGTAAGAGGACTGAAAGTCTCTTTGATGTCCTTCGTCAAAGTGGACCTGTACTTCGCTCTTGCCTGTTGAATGGACTTGGGATTCAGCACAAGCTCTTGTGGATCGTGGCCCAAGCTACTTGCCGTAGCCGCCACAATTCGAAGGCCTTGGCGGCTACTGAAGGGCTCCGACGAGATCAGGGGATAGGACGGACTTCGTGCCCCGTGTCCTCAATCGCTTTGGTGGAGAAGCGACCCCGGCGTCGGAAGAAGTCGATGTGTTGGCTGGACTTGATGACTCAGACGATGACGACTCCAGCTCCACCATCTCTTCTCCTTTTGGCGTCTGTTGACGGCTACGTGAGAGAGAGCTTTCACGTCGGCAAACCGATTCTTTCATGTTCTTGTCCAGACCAGCCATCGAACCCCGCCTCCCCTTCTCCCGCTGGGCAAGAAGGAATTCCTTGTCTTCAGGAATGGTCATCAGAGTGAGGGCGTCGGAGTGGGCGATGTCCAAAAGGTCTGGGAGACTTTCTTGGAAGGACTTCTGTTTTTTGGCAGGCATGACTCCAGAGTTATTCTTGCTTTTGCTCAGGATCTTCCACTCGTCGAAAAGTCCAGTAATCTTCCTCCTCACGCTAGTTTCTGCTACTTTTTTTAACAAGGCAAAAAATCCATTCTATCTTAAGGTCTTATGCTTAAAATGATGCCTATGTTTACACTGATAACATGGTTAACTATGATAAAATACAGCTGAAATTTAGAAGCGTAGTATTCCTTCTCCTTGGCATCAATATAAAAGTCCTAAGCAGCAAGGGGTCAAGATTTTTTGCCCTCGTTAAAAAAATAGAGTATAACTTTCTTTCAGGAAGCACCATTGTTTTTATTAATTTGAACAAGTGTTTTGAGGTGAATATTATGTGAGTGGTCAGCGGCCAGACATTAGTCGTCTATGCAGTGATGGCCACATAGAATAGGAGGAGCATAGATAGACAAGTCACATGAGTCGTCTATACAGTGATGGCCACATAACATAGGAGGAGCTTAGATAGACAAGTCACATGAGTCGTCTATAGTACCAGGGGTTCTCAAACTGGGTGCCGCGGCACCCTGGGGTGCCACGGACAGCGCCTAGGGTGCCACAAGATTGCCATGAATTTTGGCAATAATGGCAATAGAATGTAATAGTACTCCCTTGCGTAACCAAATTTTCTTTGTTTATATACGCGTCGGTCGTCCAGTACCTGATCGGTTCTTGTCCCATTTTTGTCAGTGAGGCACTATACATCGAGCTGTACGTGTGTATTCCTTGCTGCTTCTGATATTCTGCAGCTGTATTGAACTTGCAATGGATAAGTTTGTCATTAAGAAGAGAAACATGGAGATAGTGGTGAGGGTGAAGAAGGAACGAAAGTAGAAGTACGAGTGAAAAAGATTTGGCCATTCCCACAGCAAAAAATCAGCTTCCAAAAAAAGCAGGAAAAATCGCTCCTATTTGATAATTATCTAGATTTGGGATTCTTTTGGTGTGGCGATGAGGTTAATCCTACACCACTGTGTGTTATTTGTGGTGATAAATTAGCTAATGAGGCGATGGTACCCAGCAAATTAAAGAGGCATTTATCTTTGAAACATGGTCATCTTGCCAACAAGCCTCGATCCTACTTTGAAGGACTTTTAAATGAGCAAAAACACAGAGGGTGATGCTTTCTAAAACAGTCACAGTTTCTGATAAAGCCCAAGAGGCCAGCTACTTAGTTGCAGAGTTAGTCGCTAAAAGCATGAAACCTCATACAATAGCAGAGACACTAATTCTTCCGGCTTGTAGTGCCATTGTAAAAACAATGTTTGGAAGTGAAGCAGAAAAACAGTGAAAAAAATTCCCGTCTCGGATAGTACCATCAGCAGACGGATTCATGATATGTCAGCAGACATAGAGGAAACTGTATGTGCCTCTGTAAAGGAAAGTGAAATGTTTGCACTTCAGGTAGATGAGTCCACAGATATTGGAGGTAAGGCTCAACTATCGGCATTCATTCGCTACATTCATGATGTTAAAATAGTGGACCAGTTTTTCTGTTGTAAGGAACTTGAGGAAACAACAACAGGCAATGATATTTTCGCTACATTAAGTGAGTACATAAAATCAGTTGGTTTGTCCTGGCAATCTTGTGTAGGGATTTGTACAGACGGGGCGCCTGCCCATGATTGGCTCAATTAAAGGATTTGTGTCACTAGTGAAGAAAGAAAACAGCAGTGTCATAACAACACATTGCTTTCTCCATCGTGAAGCGCTGGTTGCTAAGACAATTGGCAATGATTTGAAGTCTGTACTGGAGAAAGTTGTAAAAATGGTGAACTTTATAAAGAGTCGGCCACTTAAGACTCGTCTGTTTGCTAAGCTGTGCAAGAAGGTTGAGGCAAAACATGTGAATCTTCTTCTACACACGGAGGTGAGATGGCTGTCAAGAGGGAAAGTATTGTCACGTGTGTATGAAACTGAAGGAAGAGATGCTTACTTTTTTCACCCTTGAACAACAAGAGGAATTCTGTGACTTACTGGCAGATGACACTTGGTCTGCCAAATTGTCTTACTTGGTAGACGTATTTGAACATTTAAACAAGGTAAATTCCAGCATGCAAGGTAAATCAGAAAATATCTTATCTTCCACTGATAAAATTAACACTCTGAGAGAAAAACTCGCGATTGTGGGTTGGCAGAGTAAAGAAAGGCAATTTGGATATGTTCCCACATGCTGCGCAGCAGAACAAGCGTAGACGTAGACTTCGTAGAGAGATCATTTCTATTATTTCTGAGCATCTTGAGAAACTGGAAAAGCAACTTCAGCACTATTTTCCAGACATATGCACTGAAAACTATGACTGGATAAGAAACCCATTTGTTGCACCAGTATCAACCCAATCTCAGCTTACCGGGGCCTTACCCTCACGGAAGAAGAGCAGTTAGTGGAAATGCGTAATGATCGTAACCTGAAGTTATTGCACATGCAGCTGCCTCTTGACGAATTCTGGGTTCAGATGAAGGCTAAGTATCCTCAAGTTGTAAAGAAAGCTCTGGTAATCCTTATCCAGTTCTCTACATCTTACCTGTGTGAGCTGGGATTTTCTGTTCTAGCAAACATTAAAACGAACAAGAGGGGCAAGATTGCAAACTCTTGAAGAAGAAATGAGAGTATGTTTGTCCACTATTCAACCCAACTTGAAAAGGATCTGTCAGTCACATCAAGCACATGTATCTCACTAAATCAGGTTAGCTTTTGTTTGTTTTGCTTATTTGACTATCAGTGATTATCATGCCTTTTTTCTTCTTCTTTTTATGCTACTTTGCATTTATAACTCTTAAGTTAATCTAATATTCTGAATCTAATTCCACTGATGAGTTCTATGTTTGGGCATGTACTACAGTAGCCTACATCATATGTTAATTTTGGTTTGAGTACGGATAATAATTTTAAATAATTAATTAAAGTAATTCCAACAGGTACAATTTTATATCAGAAGTTAATTCATGTGAGGAGGGGTGATGGTGAAAAAGGGGTGCCACAGAAAGGATTATATAAATCCAGGGTGCCATCACTGACAAAAGTTTGCGAACCTCTGGTCTATACAGTGATGGCCACATAACATAGGAGGAGCTTAGATAGACAAGTCACATGAGTCGTCTATACAGTGATGGCCACATAACATAGGAGGAGCTTAGATAGACAAGTCACATTTGCTTTGTGGGTCAGTGAATAATGATCCCCACAAATGTGCCTACACGCCACATGCATTTGTGCCGCTGATAAGCCTATTGTACATGTTTGCTTTGTGTGTGTTTACAGGGAGGCCAGCCCATGAATGTCCTCACTACAAGCTGCAAATCAATGTTGATCACAATGGAATCGAAAGTAGTTGGAAAAAAACCATCCTACAAGGAAACCCAGCCTGACATTTTTCTATCATGCAAGGTACTGTACATTTTCACGGCCAAAAAAAAAAAAAAATAATAATATATATATATATATATATATATAATATATATATATATATATATAATATTATATATATATATATATATATATATATATATATATATATATATATATATATATTATATATATAATATATATATATATATATATACCGTATTTGCCGGCGCATAAGACGCACCCCTATGTTACAAGGAGTTTTTGAGAAGAAAAAAATATTGGTGTTTTTGAGGGGAAAAAAAAAAATTCGTAAATTTATCAAAAGTTATTACAAAAAAAAAAGGATTTGTATGGGAAAGCAGATTATTATGAGCGTGTATCTAAATACAATATTCACAGTGCAGTGCGTGTGAATGAAAAATTAATAAATTATACTAGTTAAAATGTAAAGGGAATGACAGGGTAACCTAAATCTGTCATAATATATTGCAGGATGCCCCCACGAATTGATATTCTAATATTTTGCTACCTATGACATATAGCTTAGATTTAATGTTGTAGGTATGCCTTTGTTGCTTTTCTGCTGTGTTTAGAATTTGTGGAAAATTTGCAGTATAGATATTGGTATTATTTTGGTATAGTCCAGTCAAAATATGAATGGACCCACCACAAATTGCAATAAAAACGAATTTATATTTTCTAAAAACCTTGATGCCTACTGAATTCGCCCAAGTTTATATTTAAAATTTTTTTTGGTGGAACTGGTTTTTCAGGTCTTTTGCTTTTTGGGGGCTTTTTTCGGACTACCGCAAAAAATTGGAAATTAAATATACGACAATATCACTCTTAAATACAACAAAAAAATTTTTTAATTATTTTTTTTAACCTTTTGTGGCTGGTTAGGGAAAAATGACAACTGTCCATGCAAAAAAATAAAAAAATTTTTTATCCCTATCATTTTTTGCACATAAAAAAATAGGGGATTAAATTTATATTTAAAGTGCGCTTATCATTTAAACCCTTATTCTGATCCCCCTTACTGTGAAATCCACAATAAAACTTGATTTATATAGCCCCTCCCCCAAAAATTATTGCTAGTTTTTCAGGAAATGAATTCCCCGAAAAAGGTGATCCGGGTATTAAATTTGAAAGTGATCGGGGAAATTTCGTAAAAAAAAATTTCTTTGAGCTAAAATAAAGTTCGAAATTTCTAGTACTTAATTAGTTAATACGACAAAAATATATTAGATAGGTAGGCATTACTTTAAGAGAAATTTAAAATTTAAAAAAAACAAAAGGGTCTTATATTAATGGGGGAATGTTTGGGATACCTACCAAACTATGTGTAACAAAACTTGGGTCCGTTCACAATATTTAAACGTCCCCTTCACTCTTCCATGTTCACCATCATAGCAGCATCGAAAACGCTACTGTTTCGTCTGCTTTGAAAAAACAAACCCTGACAGCCCCACATGCGAATGTGCAAGGCACCCCAAATTTTCCGACAACCAAAAACGTTTACCACTGCAGCCCCCCTTCATGAACATCTAACAAGCTTTAGGAGATCTCTGTGCTGCAGCGGGGTCAAAATGCACAGGGATCACCTGGTGCCCAAATTTACCCATCCCCAGTAAAGTGGATTGAGTTTGTGCCCTTTCCCACTCAAAAACCTGAGGAATACCCGTAGGCTGTGATTTTTGGGGAAGCTGAGCTCGTTGGCGGAAGTACCCGGGGGTGCAAGCTTTTTTCTTTTTTGTTTCCCCTTTAGCATAAAATTTTACTCTCTAAATTCGTTTAAATTGTTATTTTTTCCCTCCGTACCAAAAACCATTGCTCTGTCTCCTGCAGAAATGATCTCACCCTGTTTTGGGTATTCTTTCCCCGAAAATTAGGGCCGTTTTGCCGGAAATATCATTGCCCTTGAAACAGTTTGAGCCTTCCCCTTTGCCGATCCAAAAGACCTTGATGTCGTGTCGTCCGGGGTATGCATGGTGAAGAAATTTTTTCCCCCAACAGTCTCACCCAACCCTCCTGACTTTGCCATGCCCAAAGATTGTCTTGGATTCAATGAACCCCTTTTGGGCTCCGACTTAAGTAGAGACTGTCGCACTATTCTTGCTAAAAATAATAGCAAGTAGTAAAACAAGTCAGTGTCTTCGCCAAAAAGAACGGTTGGATTTTGAAGAACTACAACGCAGTTTTGCTATGATAGTCCGCATCTCACTGCATGAAGCACTTCACAATGAATTCTTCCGTTTTTCCCAAAGGATTCTAGGAATTTGTTGCTTGTTTTCTTGTTCCGAAAAAACTCTTCCTTCTTGACAGTAACGTCAGGTTTCAGAAAAGACCCCTTCACTGATGGTCGCTCACCCCTTTTTCTGATACACAGCCCTTTCGTTGGGGGAAAACCCTTGACGATAGCCATCAAACCGACGATAGATGCCCGTTTTTTCCTACAACTTTTTCCCGGTAGCGGTCAAGAAATTATGTAGTTCACCTGACTGCCACGTATGCGCTGAAATAGGGACCGCCATCTAGTACGTATTGTATATGGGATGGTTGTATGTATGGGCAGGTCCCCAAGGATTTGTTTGCTGAGGCTAACCTGGCTTTTGGCGGAGAGAAAGGGCATATTAGTCTCGAACAAAGAAGGAGGATATGCGCATAACTCACAAACGGTGTTTTGGATAGTCCCCTAATTCATCCAGCGACAAATCTCTGGAAGGAAAACTGGGGTTAATTTTGAGTCTCCGTCTGGTGTCGTCATTGCAGTCTCGGGGTCCATATTTTAGGGCTTGACTGTTCTTCTTGATGGTATTAAAGCACCTTTTTACCATATCTCCCCCAAGCCCCCTTTCTCCCACGGTTTTTTCGCGTCTCAACATTGACCGCTGTTTTGGAAACATACCATGAAAATGTTGTGAAGAGTATCGTTTTTTTTAAAAGGGGATCCCTCTCATAAGAACGCAACATTTTCTGGGATCGCTACATCATTCTTCTGTCTAGACTTGATAGATCCTTGTGTTGTTCACTTGTCACATACATCACTTCAGTGAGGTGTTGGGGGGCGTTGTTCACCTCGCACAGACGGGCTACCATGACCCGATGAGGTGTGTCTCTTTTCATCCCTCTTCCACGGGTCCCCACCTGATGTTTTCAGGCCCCTGAAAGTACTTCTCGTGACTAAATGGTAGCAGCCCAGCCCATATCTTCGCTCCGTGGGAAAAATTTGGGAATTCTTGGAGAAATTTCGATGTCTTCTGGATGGTCCTTGGGAAACTCTGTCATAATTTCCCAGATATTGTAAGGCCTTTGTGTGTGCCTGTGTCCAAGCGAAGATATGGCGCATGGCGGCAGGACTGCGTGAAGCACCCAAATCCCCTGTTCTTTAGATTTCGAAAAAAAAAGGGATAATGTCCCCATTTCCATGTTTTGTCCCAAGTCCGCTGTCCGTTGATCCTTCATTGCATAAATCACATTTTGATTTTGTCTCCATGACCTCCTCACCTTCGCGATCGATGTCGACACTGCTTGGTCACCCGACATCAGACCTCAAACACGTCACCTGCATCATTGGCTCTGTTGGAAGTGTAGGCTCCTGTCTCCACCCTTTGGGTTAGGTTCATTGAATCCCTTTGGGAAACCCCTTTTTTGCTTTGAGTGCGGGTCAACGGTAGATGCCAGTTTTAGCTCTGACACGGCTTTGCCACTCATCAGTGGGTTGTAGTGTTGCTAGCATATAAACTTCCAAAGCTCTTTGAGTCCTGCCCCCGACATCGGGTGGCCAATCACCCAAGAAAATCATGAGTGTATGGAATCCTCCTAGTTTTAGAAAAATCGTGAAAGTTTGCTGTCCGCTGCTCGCTCTTGACTATGGTGAGAGCTTTCCCAAAGTGGCTATAAATGTCATATGGGGGTTTACACCATATCTCGCGTTTTAAAAAAAACAAAAAGCAGTTGGAGTTGATGCAGCCAAAGTCATTTGGATAGATCAATCAGGGGGAGAAACATTATTGATGCCTCACCCGGATTTTTCTCCCTTGTGTACCATCTGCATCTTTCCCAGTCCAAGAGGGTCGAGGTGATCGAATGTGAGCAAAACCTTCCCCAGAGGAGATAAAATTTTTGAGCTGTTTTGTCGCAGGTCATAGCCCCGGAAGCTTCTCTAGATAAGTGACTGCAGTCCTCCAATGCTGATGTGAATGGATATATTGATTGGGCCCCATTTGTGCGATATCCTTCTGAGACAGCTCTAGGGGCAATCTGAAGTGCCGGACGCTTTTGGTGTCACCACGAAAATGTGCCCTGCCAGGAATGTGTTTCCCCCATTTAATGTGCAGATGTCATGGCCCAACATTGTCCGCCAAAATATTAAATAAAATGTCCAGGGGTTAAACCAGGGATATTTTTTCCCATTTGTGACGCTGCGCTGCGCTCTACGTTTGCACCTCGTGTATAAACAAGTATACCCATTGCAAAAGCGTGTCTATGAAAAATCAGAACCAAAAGGTAGTGCTTTTGGATCCCAAGACCCAGAACAGTGGAGCTAAGGATCCTGGGGCCTGTGGTTTTGCATGACGCCTTCCGGTGAGCAATTTTTAAGTCTTTTCCTTTCCCCACAAAGAGCATTTCCGCAAGATTTTTTTGGACTCGGGGTAGGAATTGGGTTGCGCATTGACGTGGACATTCGATATATGGGAAAATGTTCCTAATTTGAGATACCGTTTTATGTCCTTTTAAGGGAATCACGGCTGTTTGATCGGGCGAAAACTTTTCTGCTTCGGGATCATTTTCCTTTTGTTGACATAGAAGGCCGAAAAATCGACGATGCCCCACCCCTAAATTCCCAACTTTGGTTTTTTATTCATTCTAATTATATCTTATCACCAAATTATTGAGAATTATCCTTTTATTTGAAAAAAACCTATGCATACGCCCGTTCTACTAGGAAAAAATCCCCATTTTCCAATTAAAACACTAATTTTGGTTAGTTCCCCATCATTTTTTTCTAGGTACTTTGCCACCTCAGGAAAGCTTCAGTCTGATTTGGGCCTTAGGTCGACCCCAAATTCTGCTTTTTGGATGAAGACGCCCTTCCGATTGGAATTTTAGTGGTAACTTTTCCTTTTACGAAAGTTAGTACTGACACGTTATGGTATACCGCATCTCTGCTTTTAGATCGCCAAAAACTGCAAACTGCTCCTCACTGTATCGACCAATTGTCTAAATCGATTTTCCCGGCAGTCGACACATGATTTTGGAAGTCAATGCTTAACATGGATCAACATATGATCCTTTTTCCCCCCCTGGTACTTGTCAGGATTTCCACAGAAAAGACCTATTTTGGTAGTCAAACGCTGTCCAAGAAAAAGGGACCTCCCTTTGTCTGCATCAGACGAAATGTTTTCGCTTCAAGAAAGTTCAATGTCCCAATTAAGAACACCCTCCGGGAATCTGTATGAACTGCCTGTCCTGGGGCCCCTTTGGGCTTTTTCACCACACTCACTTCCAGCTTCCCTTTTATCCCGTACAAACCTTTTATCCGTCAGTGTACTGGTTTTATCACAGGGAGGGGTTTCTAAGAAAGCGTCACCCCTGTTGCTGAAAGAGGGAAACTTAGGATTTTCATTTTTTCCCCCTGTTTTCCGACTATAAAAGTACATGTTCTATACTGTTCATTTCAAAAACAAATCGTTACTCTCCCAATTTTTTTAAATTTAAACGGGGAAATGGGTTTAAAGGCCCCAAAATTGGTATAATGAAATGTTAAAAAAAAAAGAAATGTTAAAAAAAAAAAAAAAAAATTTTTAAAGTTAAAAAAAAAGTTTAAAAAAAAAAAATTTGTTTTAAAAATTTAAATAAAAAAAAAACCTTAAACAATCCCACTTTTAAAAAAAAATCTCCTAACATTTACATGACCGCAGCGTATACTCTCCAAGTTTTTTTAAATTAATCGGGTAAGTGGTTTAAAGGCCCCAAATTGGGCTAATAAATGTTAAAAAAAAAATTTAAATGTTAAAAAAAAAAATTGTTGAAAATTTAATGTTAAAAAATGTTACAAATTTTTTTTTGTTTAAAAAATTTTAAAAAAAAATAAAAAACCCTTAAACAATCCTACATTAAAAATTACTCCAACATTCCAATGACCGCAGCGTTTTTACTCTCCCAAATTTTTTAAGTTTAAACGGGGAAATGGGTTTAAGGCCCAAATTGGGACTAATGAAATGTTAAAAAAAAATTGAAATGTTAAAAAAAAAAAAATTGTTTTAAAATTTAATTTAAAAAAGTTACAGAATTTTTTTTTGTTAAAAATTAAAAAAAAATAAACCCCTTAAAAAATCCTACATTAAATATAATCTCCCAACTTCACAATGACCCAGCGTATACTCTCCAAGTTTTTAAGTTAATCGGGTAAATGGGTAACGGCCCAAAAGGTACTAATAAATTTAAAAAAAAAATTAAATGTTAAAAAAAAAAATTTTTTTGAACATTTAATGTTAAAAAAAAAGTTCAGAATTTTTTTTTGTTAAAAATTTAAATAAAAAAAAAACCCTTAAAAAATCCCACATTAAATATAATACCCTTACATTTACAAAGACCGCAGCGTTGAACTGTCCTCCCCCCGATCCAATTTCTCATGCAAGGTCACCCACCTTCCCTTCACGGCTCTCGTTTAATCTGAAAAAAAAAATTGATCCATATTAGAATTGATATAATTTCAATATTTGTTCTGGGGATAACAGGTTTCATAAAAATATTGTTTTTTTTTCTATTTCAATTTTTGGTGGGTTAGGGGTAAAAAGCGCTAAATTTTATTGACTTATTGGGGTTTCAAAAATCCTAGGACTCTTGCTAATCACGTGTACTTTCTTTATTCGAGTATTTTGAAAACCCCTTTTTCATAGGCAAAATTTAAAAATAATGGCATTACATGTAGTACCCAAAAACCCGTTATTTCACCAGAAAGTTAAGTTAGGTTAAATCAGATTTGGGGTTTGGTTAGAGTGGGGTTTGGTATATAAAAGAATATAGAAAAAAACAGAAATACCCGTAAAATGGCATTGAAGCGTAGCAATGTTTTCGCGGGGGACCTAAGGGGGAGGCTTACCCCCCCCCCCCCATGCACCCACACGTGTAAACAAACATTGATTTTGACAAAAAGAGACCAATTAATACAAAACTCAAAACTATTCAGGGGGCTGTTTTTTTCCTCTAAATCGGTGGTTGCCCCAAAAACAAAAATTACGAAGATATTTAGGTAACACTGTAAAGGGAACGATCTCTACCTTGTTTTTATTGTTGTAATTTTGAAGGCACCGTTGTCGGGATCGACGTTTTCCCTGTTTACACCTATGAAAACTATCACAGTCGCAGGGTTGATTAGTCTTCTTAGGGAAAGGGCAGGGGAAGCGGTTCCCACTAATCACGGGAGCGTTCTGTCAGCCGTGCCTTGTATTCACACTATTCCCTCACGGTTTTCCGTCATTTTCGGCAGTTCTGCTCCCCTCTAACAACATGGTGCCTCAGAGGGTATGGTTGAAGAAAAATTTAATTAATAGCACTTCTGTTGGATAAGAAAAGGATTGAACCCCAAAAGACCTGTTTTTGGGGACATAAGCCTTGAGGGGAAAAAGACAAATTATCAGCACCAAGTTCATTACTTGAAAAATTCTTCCCAGAAACCGTTACTGACAGACGGTGAGTATTTGGGGCCGTGACGGCGGCGCACCGTTTAGTGTAAAAACGTCTTTTTGTTTAATGTAAAGAAAATTTTAACAATGTGATGAACGGGGCCGTGCCCAGAGGGGGTGGTGGATTTTTGCCCTTTAGGCGGGGCGGTTTGGCCCGTGTTGGGGCTTTGGCTTGGGGTACCGTGTGAAAAACTTTTGTCCCGTCTACAAGTCCATTCGCCTTTTTTTCTAGCCTTTTCATCAAATCCTTTTCCGCGAGGACAAGGGTGAGGATTGAGGGGTCGGTGGTACGTACAACATTGTCTCCTATCCCCCCTTGCTTTCCATATAGCGGTGCAACCACACCCCATACACACTTGCATCGGCTTAGCCACCCCCCATCTGGGACCGGATTAGAGGGTGACCCGACCTGACCTGACTTGTCCTCGCCGAACAACTGCAACACCCCTTACACCCCCGGTAATTCATCAGCCCCAGGACACCGAGACACCACGGGGCCCCGAAAACCCCCTTTTCCCTACGTTTTACAGACTCCTGTCAAATAAACTACAAGGCTAAGCCTTTCTCCATCCTTTTTTGTGGTTTGCAACTCCCCCAAATACTCACTCCTCTCACCCTCCCCCCAAAAAAACTTTAACACCTCTTTGTTTCACTATTCCATTTTTCAACAATACTCATTCCAGCGAAAACTCCCTCCCATTTTTTGAATCCCTTCTATCATCTCCCAACTTGGTGGCCCGAGTCGAAAGGGGTTAAGGGGACATCTTATATGCGGGATGTTTGTCTTTTTTCCCTGGGTCGGGAGGGGGTCTGAGCGGTAATGACCCGGTGGGTGCATGGAGGGCGTCGCTGATGAAGTATCCCAGGGGAAGCGGCAGACCTGAGATATCAAGTGTTTTACAGCGGGAGCACGCAGGAGAGCGTGCAGGAACTCTCTTGAGATTATTGAATACTTTCTGCTGCCTCCCCCAGGTGGGAGCATGCTCAGCGGGCGTATTGTTTACATTTGGGAAACGGCACTCACGGTTTTACCTGCACAGCCTCCGTTATTTTCCCGACCCCCCCTGCTCCTGGGGCAGGAACGCTCTCGGATTTTGAAAACTTTCTGCTGCCCCTCCCGCCAGTGGCAAAGCCCCGCGGGCGTATTTTTACTTTGGGCACACGACACTCCGGTTCACCTGCACGGGCCCCCTTATCCCCCGTCCCCACTGCCCCCCGGGCGGGGGTTTTGGACTATTTAAAAACTTTCTGCTGCCTCCCGGCCCGGTGGGGAATGCTCACGGACGCAAAACTCCCGGCGGGGTAAATTTTTATTGGGGGTTACCGGGACAGTAAAAAACTAGATAGGATAAACGTCCGGGGGTGGTAAATGGCATCGGACTTTTTTTTTTTTTTTTTTTTTTTTTTTTTTTTTTTTTTTAGGAAAGGATTTTTTTTATTTGGGTTTCCCGGACCTTTTCCCCCCTTAGTCCAAAAACAAAAGGGTTTTGTGTAAGGTTTAAAAAAATTTTTGGTTCCGGACCCCATAAAAAAAAAAAAAAAAAAAAAAGAACTAAAAAAAAAAAAAAAAACCAAACTCTCAAACTTCAAATTAGGGCTCTATATACCACCCCACCACCCCCCAACACAAAAAAGTGAAAAATTTGGACGGGGCACATAGGACAAGCAAAAAAACACAAAAAAACCAAAAGGGAAACCCCAAAACAAAAAATCCGGCCCCAAATACAAAAAAGAAAAAGGATTTTGATTTTGGGGGGGGGTTTCACTCCAAGGGGTACTGGAGGGAAAAGGGAGGGGTTTGGATTTACCCCCCCCTTTTGGTTTGTTTGCGGGGGGGTGGCCCATTTTTCGTACCGGCCAAGAATTATCATTTTTTTGTCCAAGGAGCAGGAAGGGTTTGGCACCATTTAGCCGAAATCAGGTGTCTATAGGTTGTAAAATTTTTTCCCCGAAGTGTGGGCAAAAAATTAAAACGCAAAGGGGAAAAATTTGGGACAGAAAGTTTTATTTTTTTCTCTCTTTAACCACGTCCAAGCAAGCGAAAAGGCTTTTTTATTTTATGCTAAAATTCGAATATATTGTGCTTGGCGAAAGTAGTGCAGTGGCGAAAAATAGTCATTATGCAGTGAAAATAAAATGTGTTCGTAGCCTTCACAACAAAAAGTGTCTTTTACATCGCCGAGAGGCAGGCCGTTGTGTTAGGGGTCTATAACCCCTATAACCTGTTTTAATGCCGTTTTAGGTTTATTTAGGGTTAGCGTGGTGTTATATACGTGGAGGGTTTTGGGGTGAGGTTTAAATATGCCCTTTCATCCGTGGCACAAGAGGGGGAAGAAAAAAACAATTATGAATTAAACCCCCACCACCATAATTTATTATCGTACAACCTTAGGTAAAATCATATGTCAGTAAATGACTATAATTTTAGTAAATAAATTGTAATTTACTTTATAAATAATTTTTTAATTTTAGCACCCTAGTTTGAAAAAGGGGGCATGGATTTTTTGTCTCGTACATTGAAAATAGACCCCCAATTTCCCATCTGTATATTTGGGTTTCCCCTTTTCGAAAACTCGTATAACGGGACCTCCCCGTACTTCGGCCCCGCCGACACGACAGTTACGGTCCTACCCCCTCGTGCAGGCAAATTTGTGTTCGGCGAATAACAGGTTCAATAGGAAAATAGGGTTACGTTCCCAGACCATCACTTTTTGGGGGGTCAAAAAAAAAAATTCACTTTTTTTTTGATAAGTAAAAAATAGGTTCGTTCCCAGACCCTCATTTTTGGAGGGTAAAAAATGTTTACTACTTTTTTTGGGTGAAAAAGATGAAGGAAAAAACTGTTATTAAAATTTTAATATTTTTATTAATAATGAAAAATACCTTAAAAACTAGAAAATGGTTTCATTAACTTATAAAAAAAATAGAGGTAACAGGCTGCTTGTGGTGTAGCAGGAGGCATGGCTGGTGTGCTGGGTGGAGATCACTCACTGTCTGTATCTCTGGATCATCAAAGGCACATAATGGGTTTGGGAGAGACAGATGACATTGATGAGGTAGTATTATCGGGTGTAGCAGGAGTAACAGGCTGCCTGGCGGGTGTAGTAACGGGAGGTGTAGCAGGTGTATAATGCTTCTTGGCGGGTGTGCTGGCCGGAGAGGGTTTGAAGAAAGCTGTGATGGGCTTTTGGCAAGCAGAGGCCTCCATGTCCTTAAAGTTTCCTTGTAGGGTATAAGCCTTCATCACAAACTCTCTTGAACTTGATGCTCCTCTCCTGTATGGGTCTTGGTCATGAAGAGCTCTGTCAAGTTACTGCTTCCCTCAGAAAGTTTCTCAATTTCATTTTGGTAAACACGGGCCCTTGTCTCTGTGTCGTCATTTTCCCATCAGCATCATCACCTGCTTGGTCATCCTCATTCATCTGGATAATCTTTCCACTGAAGGCTCTGCTCCATGGGAGTCAATGAGTTCTCCCACATCTCCTCAGTCATGTCAGAGAACCTCACCCCAACAGTGTGTGCCAGGTCTACAATGCCCTTTTATTGCTGATTTATGCAGGGAACCCTTTGAAGTCTTTGGGACACACTCAGGCCAGAGTGCATACCAACGGCTTTAAAGGGGTGCTTGGTTTCACTTCATCCCATGCCTGTTTAAATGGTCAAAAGAGCATGTCGGATGTTGTACTGCTTCCAGAAGTCCATGAGAGTCATCGTGCTGTCGTTTTCCCATCCTCTTGAGTGCTTCTCTGTACACAGCCCTCTGGCAGTTGCATTTAAATGTTTTGATCACACCCTGTCCATCGGTGCAACAGGAAGTTGTCCTTGGGGGAAGGTAGGAAACGCACACATTCGGATGGTCCAGGTTAGTGCCTGTGAAGTGTGTCCCAGCATTATCCACTACAGAACTCCCTTTAAATGCCAGATTTTTCTTGGACATTAGAGCTGCACTTTGGCACAAAATGTTCGGGGAACCATCCCAAAACACCTTCGCTGTCACCACTGCCTTCTTGTTTGATTTCCATACCACTGACAGAAAACGCTTGTGGGAGTCCCTTCAGAGCACGTGGGTTGGGCAGCACGATACACAAGGAGCGGTTTAATCTTGCAGTCCCCTGCAGCATTCCCCACAAACAGCAGTGTCAGACGGTCCTTAAATGCCTTGAATCCTGGTAACTTCTTGACTTCCTGTGGATGTAAGTCCTATTGCCCATTTTTTGTAAAATAGGCAGTTTCGTCCGCGTTGAACACCTGCTCAGGTAGGTAGTCACTGTCTTCAATCAGGGACTTGAAGGTGCTGAGGTATGCCTGCGCCCCCCCTTCATCAGCTGACCCACTCTCACCTGTGAAAAAAAACGAAAAAAAAACCCTTTTCATTATGGGAATATGGCAAGTCAATAGATAGATGATAGAAGTGTGAAAAAATATTTAATGCTCTTCATTACGGGAATATACCCACGAGTCAATATTAGATAAATAGAAGTGTGAAAATATATTGAATTTTTTTTACCTGTGCGAGCAATGTTGTGCGGGCTAAAAACGCTGCTTGAATCTATGGAACCACCCTTTGGCTGGCAATAAACCCGGGGGCAGGGGAGGATCCAAAAAGGCTCCTTCTCTGCTAGGTGGTCGTAGATGCCCCCCGCCTTTTCCCTGATGGCTACGCCATCCACGTTGCTCTTCCACTGGTCCACTTGCTCTGATATCCACCTGTTATGCGAAATGACAAAAAAAAACAATGCTTTAAATACAATGGTACTGTAAAACGTATCCCTCAACACACACACACACATGCATGCATGCTAACACACCTGCACGTAGCACCACACACCACACACACACACACCACACACGCCTCAACACAGCCCCCACCACCGCAGCACCTGTTAACCACCTGCACGTAGCACGAACACAACACAACACACACACACACACACACACACACACACACACAAAACAACATGCCTCAACACAGCCCACACCACCGCAGCACCTGTTAACACACCTGCACGTAGCACAACACACACCACACACATGCCTCAACACAGCCCCCCACCACGCAGCACCTGTTAACACACCTGCACGTAGCACAACACACCCCACACACACCCGTAGTAATATCGTAGTAACATAGGGTAAAATAAACATACTTTATTCATATGAAAAATAATTAACTCACCAGTAACCCTTACACACCACCCGAGCACCTGTTAGCACACCACATGTAGCAACACACACAATAACATAAACTTTTTTTATATGAAAAATCATTAACTCACCTTTTCAGTATTTTCTCCATCTTCTCTAGCAGCGGGCCCACGTCGGCTCACAGAAGCCACCTTGCTAGAGACATCAGCACTCTCTCGCACGCTTTGTCTTATTTTTTCAGGTCTTCCAGTTTGGTACAAAACAGTGGCCTCATGCGGGCCAAACTTTTTTGCCCGTAGCAGACCAGCCTAGGCCACTATCAATCACAGCAAGCACATCCATCTTCTCCGCTAGGGACAACACTTTCCTCTTCTTCTCGCTTGACCTGGAGTAGGTGGAGCCGAACGCTTGGAAGACATGGCCAGCAGGAGCAGCAACGACGTGAGGCAACAGCAGCACGAGCAAGAGAGAGAAAGACTACGTGTAGCACTCTGGCGGCCCAGGCTGAGCGTGCCAGGCTGTCCCCGGCAAAATGGCCGCCGACAGCATCGACAACATCCGCGGGAATTCAAATTAGTGTATCGCGAGTAAAATCGTGTTCGGCAAGTCATGGGATATTTTACCTATTCGTGTAAGTGCGAGTTTCGTGCAGGGCGAACTCGTGTTCGGCGGGGTCCGACAGTATATATATTATATATATAAGATATATAATTTATATATATATATATATATTATATTTTATATATATATATATATGGAGGCGCCCCGCGCAGAAGGGTACAAAGGGACCCGGGGCCAAAAATGAATTTTTTACACGACAGAGAACTCAATTCCCACTCTAACAGGATGGTGGAGCTAGCATCCTTTTCCGACATTTCCATAAGGTCGAAAGCCCTATTGTTTAAAAAAGTAATTTTTTGCTTCGATTACTTAGAACACATTCAGGCAGGGAGGGACGTGGCAGAAGGTACTATCTCCACACCGCGCTCAACCCGCCAATGGGAGACGAGACGCACTCCCTGACGTCAGAGCGTTGAGCCAAAGAGAGCGTCGGATCGCCACCAGTGCCGCCTAAGCCCGCTTTCCTTCCCTCCCCCTCTTTCCCTCCAACGCAGAGAAAACAACGAGTGCTTTCTCTGGATTTACGCATTACTTTCGCCATTATCATGGATTATTCCAGCAGTGACAATATGCCTGAAAATCCTCCTGCGTTTGCCGTTCCGTGAGGGCTACCTACTGAAGTCAGACTACGAAGCTGACAGCGAGAAAAATCACCGAGGGTTTTGACTGCAGAAGGGACGACAGCCTGTCCTAAGGTGTTTGACCTCTCTGTTTCCCCGCCTCCCCAAGCACCACAGCTGCCCCTTATCCCTCAAAAAGGAAAAAAACGCATGACCTTCAGTACCTCCTCGACCTCATGCCTGCCCCTTAGCCCCCCCAAAAAAGGGAAAAAGTGCGTGAACCCTTTAGTACCTCCTCGAACCCCCATGCCTGTCAACAAGCAACCTTCTACAACAACATAATCGACGCACACACGTTTTGGGCCCAACCGAAGACGTCCACCTGACGAGGACCCCAGTGACCTGGACGAGCTGTTGGAGTACGAGTAAAGGCATGGAGGGTGGGGTGGAAGGGTTGAGGGGAAGGGAGAGGGGCGGGGGAAATTAAAGTGGAAGTCAAGATAGGCTGTCTACGCATGGATGGGGTGAATAGAAAGAAAATAAATAAGTACCAATAATAATTTGTGATTATAATTTTTTTCAAACAAATAAAAGCAGAGTTCCCCTGCTTTATTTGGTATACAACACTTCATTCTAACTTCAAACATTTCTTGAATAAATCATTCCCAAACATTCCCAATCTTTAACTGCGTTTTCTGACGAATATTGATTTTGTTGCATAATACCCTTTTGCCGCGGGGGAACTCATATATCTAAATAATATAAGCGAAAGTATGTCTCTGTGTGTGTGTGTGTGTGGTGGTGGGTTTGTGGTATAGGTTCCGCCCCCGTGGCGCAAACACCTCATATGGCACATTTTTGGAATCAGGTGACCGGGGAAAAGGGCATAAGCCCCCTTATGAGATGATCCGATCACTTTTTTTTTTTTTTTTTTTTAGCAAACCTATTAGCGAGAATTGTGAAAACAAAAGTGGGTTGCGAGAATTGAGGAAGCCTTGATGTAGGGGGATGGGTAATGGGTGAGTGAATGGGTGGGGTGATGGGTAAAGGGTGTGGGGTGAGTGAATGGGTGGGGGGTGATGGGTTTTGGGGGGATGGGTGTTGGGTGAGGGAATAGGTGGGGGGTGATGGTAATGGGTGAGTGAATGGGTGTGTGGTGATGGGTAATGGGTGGAGTGAATGGGTGGGGTGATGGGTATGGTGAGTGAATGGGTGTGTGGTGATGGGTAAGGGTGAGTGAATGTTTGGGGGGTGATGGGTTATGGGTGAGTGGGAAAAAGGGGGTGTGGTGATGGGTAATGGGGGAGTGAATGGGTGGGGGTGAGTGAATGGGTGGGGGGTGTGGGTAATGGGGGTGTGGTGATGGTAATGGGTGAGTGAATGGTGGGGGGGTGATGGGTAATGGGTGAGTGAATGGGGTGTGGTGATGGGTAATGGGTGGAGTGGAATGGGGGGGGGGGTGATGGGTAATGGGTGAGTGAAGGGTGGGGGGTGATGGGTAATGGGGAGTGAATGGGTTGGGTAATGGGTGTGAATGGGGGGGGGTGATGGGTAATGGGTGAGGGAATGGGTGTGTGGGGATGGGTAATGGGGGAGTGAATGGGTGGGGGGTGAGTGAATGGGGGGGGGGTGATGGTATGGTGTGTGGTGATGGGTAATGGGTGAGTGAATGTGGGGGGTGATGGGTAATGGGGGAGTGAATGGGTGTGTGGTGATGGGTAATGGGTGAGTGAATGGGTGGGGGGGGATGAGTAATGGGTGAGTGAATGGGTGGGGGGGGATGGGTATGGTGAGTGACTGGGTGTGTGGTGATGGGTTTAAAGGGTGAGTGAATGGGTGTGGTGATGGGTAATGGTGAGTGAATGGGTGGGGGGTGATGGGTAATGGGTGAGTGAATGGGTGGGGGGTGATGGGTAATGGGTGTGTGGTGATGGGTATGGGTGAGTGAATGGGGGGGGGTGATGGGTAATGGGTGAGTGAACGGGTGGGGGGTGTGGGGTAATGGGTGAGTGAATGGGTGTGTGGTGGGGTGGGTAATGGGTGGGGGGTGATGGGTAATGGGTGAGTGAAGGGTAGGGGTGATGGGTAATGGGTGAGTGAATGGGTGGGGGTGATGGGTAATGGGTGAGTGAAAAGGGTGGGGGGAAATCATACATTTTTTACATCCATGATTTCAGGAAAGTTAAAAGGGGCTATCTGGAGAGTCCATGTTTGGTTGGCCGAAGGCCCACCAAACAGGGGGTGGGCCAAAGGCCCCCCAATACCCTCCGCAGGAGCTAGCCAAAGTCCGCCCGGTGGGCGGCTTTGCGGCTAGTATAATAATATAGCGAAAGTGTGTGTGTGTGTGTCTTGTCTGTCCGCTCTGGGTGCCGCCCCCTGTGGCGGAATCCCCCCATATGGCACAGTTTTGGAAAACGGGTCGACCAGGGGAAGGTTTTAAGCCACTTAAGAGATGATCCGATCACTTTTTTTTTTTTTTTTTTTTTTTTTTTTTTTTTTTTTTTTTTTTAAAGCAGCCTATTAGCGAGAATTGTGGAAAAAAAGTGGCTTGCGAGAATTGAGGAAACCTTGATGTAGGGTGATGGGTGATGGGTGAGTGAATGGGTGGGGTGTGGGTAATGGGTGTGGGGTGATGGGTGAGTGAATGGGTGGGGGGTGATGGGTTGGGGGTGATGGGTGAGGAATAGGTTGGGGTGATGGGTAAAGGGTGAGTTTAATGGGTGTGTGGGTGATGGTTAATGGGTGAGTGAATGGGTGGGGGTGATGGGTAATTGGGTGAGTGAATGGGTGGGGGGTGATGGGTAATGGGTGAGTGAATGGGTGGGGGGTGATGGGTAATGGGTGAGTGAATGGGTGGGGGGTGATGAGTAATGGGTGAGTGAATGGGTGGGGGGTGATGGGTAATGGGTGAGTGAATGGATTGGGGGTGATGTGAATGGGTTGGCGTTAATATACATTTCTACATCCATGATTTCATGAAAGTCAGAAGGGGCTATCTGGAGAGTCTGTGTTTGGTGGGCCAAAGGCCCACCAAACGCAGGTGGTGGGCCAAAGGCCCACCAATAGCCCTCCGCAGGAGCTAGCCAAAAAGTCTTCCCGGAGGGCGGCTTTGCGGCTAGTATTATATATATAATATATAATATATATATATATATATATAATATATATTATATATATATATATATATATATATATATATATATATATATATATGTATGTATGTATAGTGTACTGTGTCCTCAGTGGGAGATGGGAGGGCAGTGTTTGAGAGAAGGGAAGATGAGAGTGACACTATTTATATTAAGGGGGGCGTTCAGTGAATATTTTCGAAAAACATCAAAATATTCCAAAAATAATATCATGCCTAGTTGAACACTTGGGCAGACTTGTGACAAAATATTATAAAGAAAAAAGAAAAATTGAAAGAGTTATGGCTGATTTTCTAACCCCCCCCTCCCTCCCGAAAAATATATGTAATTTTTTTTCATGATATTCACTGGCATAGACAAACTGGCACCTCTCAGTCCCTTTTTGTGAGAAAGAGGGTCCGAGGGTCGTCTCAAGGCCTCAGTAGTGAGGGAGTAGAAGGAGAAGACCTATCTACTGAAAAACTTGCCTGTTTCCAGTTTTCCTTTAATAACTTCGCCACTATTGTACCGAATTTAATTAACAATATATCATTGGAAAGAGGAATACAGATGTAATTTACTCTTTTTGCAATACATTTACGGAAAAAAAAAACTCAAAAAATGCTAAACACCTTCGGGCGCGTAATACCTTTTATATATATATATATATATATATATATATATATATATATATATTATATATATATATATATATATAATATATATATATATATATACAGGAGAACCTCGTTTATCCGGCACCCGCGGGGGGGGAGCGCATGCCGGATAACTCATTTTGCCGTTGTTTTGAGAGTTACTCTTATGGAATCGCCCAAAATCCCTTTTTTTTTATTTTTTTTATTTTTTTTTATTTTTCCCATCACAAGGAACCGGCCAAGGGCACAACAAAAATGGGTAACACAAAGCCCGCTTAGTTACCAGTCCCTATAAAGAAGACAGTAAGAGAATAAAATAAAAAAGGGGGGTGAGCCAATTTAGTTCGGGAGGTGTCTTGTTACTCTTCTTTTGAAAAGATGTAAGTCATAGGAAAGTGGAAAAATAGAAACAGGAAGAGAATGCCAGTTTATCAGTGAAAAAAAAAAAAAAAAAAAAAAAAAAAAAGCCTGGGACGATTAGTGCCGTTGTTTTGAGGCTGCCGTTGTTTTAAATGCCGGTTAAACGAGGTTCTCCTGTATATATATATATATATATATATATATATATATATATATATATATATATATATATATATATATATATTATTATATATATATATATATATAAAAGAGACCAGGTGCCAAAAGCTCTAAATTGGTTGTTTTTAGTCTAAATACAAATTATAGATGCCTGGAATGCTGTTTAGTTCAGTGAATGTAGGATCAGTATGACAAATAAACTTTACCTGCTCATAACTTTTTTCCCTCTTTAGTGGTGAATATTTTCTATCTTCTCTGAAACGGTTTGACTTATTTCCAATCTGATTGATGCATTTGACAGAAGCATGCAATAGGCAGTTTTTGTAGTATGTTCATTGCTCCAAAATGCACGCAACATTAACAACGAGAAAATCTATGGTAAAATTCAGTACGACATGAAAAAAAAAGGCTAAAAATCCAATTTCACTGAGACAGCTAAAATCATACTATACAATATAGAAGAGTGATTGTGTTATCGAGTGGTATAAAGCAAATTGATATATGATCATTTATGAGGAAGAAGATAGAAATTAAAGTTTGCCAAAAAACGCCCAAATTTAATAAAAAAATATTCGTGTAAACAAAGTAAGAATCCTATCGTCTTCAAACTTGGCCAGGAATGCTGCATAATAATGTAGTTTATCGTGTAAAAATCTCAATGGGATCGGAGCCATATTTCAAGTTTCACTGAACGACCCCCTTAAGGCAACACTTCTATGAGACACCAAGCAATAGGCATCAAGGTTGACGCATACAAAGGTAAATACATGCATTGTTAAGGAGTGTCATGGGAGAGCTTAGCCATGAAGGAAAATGTGCAGTCAAATACAGGAACTACCACGTGTAGGTTAGGGTGCCAATAGCACAAACGGGTAATTTTTCAAAGTCAATATCAAATACAGGAACTACCTCGTGTAGGTCTCACGGCCTCTTGTAGCTTCCTTATTTTCTTATGTTCTTAGATACTTCATTTATTGTTTTGCATTTGCAGAGTGAGGTGGCTGAGGTTCTTGACGAAGAGGCTGGCATCTACCTGCTCAGCAACTGCATGAAGCTGTACATCACATTCCTGAAGGACATCACCGGCGAGCTGTGGAATGGACAAATGCCGCGTCATGAAGGAGAAGGAATGGAGGCTTGTACAAGTCCACCGGCTAAAAAACCAAAGACACTGAGCCCGTCCAGAAACTCCAACATTTACAAGTGTTTGGCTGCTGGCGACTCCATTAAGATCCTGAACTGCTATCACCTTAAGGAAGAAACAGGAGAGGCCTTGGTTTGCTGTGGCCAGACATTGTGAACAAGAGGTGAGTACAGGGAGGTCCCGTTATACGAGCATTCGATATACGAGAATCCGATACGAGATGTGTAAATTAGGGTCTATTTTCAATATACGAGATCGAAAATCCAATGCTACGACATTCAAACTGGGGTGAGTAAAATTACCAAGTTATTTTCTAAAGTAAATTACAAGTTATTTACTAAAATTATAAAGCCATTTACTGACTATGATTTTACCTAAGGTTGTACGATAATCAATCTGAAAATATGATAATTCTGGTGGCTCGGTACGACAATGTGGCCTACAAAAATTCACCTCCCTGGGTGAGAAGTCAGCAACGGAGGTAGTATGGCCAGCAACAACCTGCTCTCGCACTACCTAGATACTACTCTCCCTAACGACGGAAGCTACACAGCTCCCTCGGTAGGTCGTAAACAAGTAGGAAGGCTCTGACTGGCTAAGGCGTCATCCGTCACCAGCCAATGACAAAGTTTTTAAAACTTCTCGACCAATCACAAGCCAGCGAGACATTTCCGGGCAAGAATGGCATGCCAGACTTCCTCTCTCTGCCTTCTGTCCCCGTCATCTAAAACTAATTCTCGTTTTATTTGGAATGCTTGCGTTTTAAGGAGTTTTAATGATACAGATAGTAAGATATATAAGTAAGGAGCCTGTGTTGCTAGTGTATTGGTGGTAGAAGGTGTGTATGTGGGTTAAAATAGTGAATATTTGTTATGGGGCGGCCCCGCGGCAAGAATATTTCCGTCACTCTCTGCCCTGCCAGCAGTCACCTCATCATAACATCTATAAATCACCCTTATTTAAGGTGACACACGGTGCTACATTGATTTCAGGGATGTCAATTTTCCGCGGATTCGCGGATTTCCGAGTATTTTATTGCCAGCTGGGTCATTTCTGTGAATCGTGTAGATTCGGGTTAAAAATGTTTTGGGGGGGGTGTACATAGTTGCCTAGCTCACACCCGAACCTGACCCTGGCCACTGATCCAGCACAGACCATAAAACATTTTTTGGCTGCCTAGCGGGAAGTTAATACTAGGCTGCCGATATCTCCCGACTCCACTGCTACAAGTTTGCTCAGGAGGCAGTATGTTGGGGGTGAAATACAGCAGCCCACAGCCAGTATGTTGGGGGTGGATTACAGCAGTCACAGCCAGGTGAGATAGCTCTGGTGATCCAGGGGTCTGGTATCGATTGGCACACTGCCCTCACTGTGTCAAGTTTGCAGGCTCCAGGCCTGGAGAGTTCAATGCAGGGATGCCACAGCAGGAGGCAAGCCAGATTGGCCAGAGGGTATATACTCAATATTGCATGGCCAGAGATATATACATATACATAAATTGTGGACACAAAAACAGACAAAATTGAGACCAGAGATGATTATAGATATAACCAAGGACCTCTCAGAAGTTCTCTCCGAGCATGAAATTTACAAAAAATCCGAACCCCCAGCTGGGAGGCTCCCTCGCTACGGTCGATCAGCCTCGCTGCGCTCGGATGAGTTGGTCGCCCTATTATTTTATTTCAAGAGTTTTTTTTCTTTTCTTGTTGACATCCCTGTGATTTAGATAATGACACTTGTATATAACATCTCACCATAATCACTAAGTTGTATAATAACGAGTAATAAGACTTAACCCTGCCCAAACCTACCGTGGTGGAGGAGGTGGCGGCTCCGTCCGCAGCCTCTCAAAACCCGCCGTCATTCGCCTCACCTGTGCCTTCCTGAAGAAGACGGTCAGCTCCTACGCCTGTGATAGCACCATAGGATGTCACCAGTGATCATAGGATTCCTCAAAGGGTCCTCGCACCCCTACTAAATAATTACCAAGGAGATCTCCGCTGGCGGCTGAAATCGGACGCCGCCCGCACTACACAACACCCCGTTATCAGCTGTAGCTCCTGTGCCTTCCTGAAGAAGTCAGGTCAGCTCCCACGCCTGTGATAGCACCATAGGATATCACCAGGGATCATAGTTTTCCTCAAAGGGTTCTCGCACCCCTACTAAATATTACCAAATTTTATTTTGAGCTTGAAAAAAGTCTTTAAATTTTTTTTTTTTTTTTATTTATAATTTTTTATAATTGATGGGGTCCTGGAACCAAACCTATATTTTACCATTAGTTATGTGTCGTTATACGAGATTTCGCTTTACGAGTATGCTAGGTGGAACCTAACTGCTCGTATCTTCGGGACCTCCCTGTATTGGAAGGGTTACCTAGTGTCATCAATGTCTTGCAGTTTAGAAATTGATAAAAATGTTATATAGTCTATTTTTTTTATTATGGTCAAAATGCTGTAAGGAAGCCACGCCCCCTGCCTCCCCCTCTATTCTACGGGGCAGCTGATTGGTGCATTACTCGTATCATTACTACCAATCACAATATCTTCACTACTTAACAGCGACGTGACTACTGGACAGAGCAATCTTCACTACAGAGGGATTTTTTATTTTGTCACCCTCTGTAGTGAAGATTGCTCTGTCCAGTGGTCACGCACTGTTAAGTAGTGAAGATATTGTGATTGGTAGTGATGATACAAGGAGTGCACAAATCAGCTGCCCCATAGAATAGAAGGGGAGGCAGGGGGCGTGGCTTCCTTAGTGCATTTTGACCATAATAAAAAAAATAGACTATAGTTACTACAGGGTCTAGCGAATTCTGCATTTCTCTTCTGGGAAACTGGCTCGGAACTTCTGAGTCTATGAATTTGTGGCGTATGTTTACATGTTCAAGTGTTTATGTTTTGGCATTCATGGCAAAATTATCTTGTTTTGTATTTCCATGCATCTCTGTGCCATACTTTCAGCCACAGTAATTAGACATTGCTATTGTAACACATTTATTTGAATCACAACTTAACCCCTTCACACCCAGATCTTTCCCTTGCTGTAAAAAATTGTATGTTGTTAGCCATAAAATTATAAAAAGTAACTAAATAAACCAAATTTGCTAGTGGACAAGGATACTAAACAGGTTATATCATAGATAACAGTAGAACTGGATGTGACACTCTGCAACTACGCGCGCTGGACGCTGCAGTACTGGCCCCATGGTCAGTCTGCTGGCCCATTCACTTGCATATGACTATCATATAGACTGGTTTATCAGTATATATGATATACAGGGAGGTCCCGTTATACGAGCATTCGGTATACGAGAATCCAATGATACGAGATTAGTAAATTAGGGTCTATTTTCAATATACGAGATCAAAAATCCAATGATATGACATTCAAACTGGGGTGAGTAAAATTATCAAGTTCAAAATGCACGCCCTACCACTCCCAGGCTGGACAAAAGGGGATTTGGTTGACCCCAGTGAGGTCACCCCTAGCAAGCCGTGATCTGAAGGGTAATTAAGCACATGGCGCGGCCTGACATTTAGGGGTAATTAGCAGGTGTGCGGCCCCAACCTAGGGACCGCAGTCAGGTCACCCCTAGCAAGCCGTGACCTGAAGGGTAATTAAGCATAAGGCGCGGCCTGACATTTAGGGGTAATTAGCCAGGTGTGCGGCTCCAACCTTGGGACCGCAGTCAGGTCACCCCTAGCAAGGCGTGACCTGAAGGGTAATTAAGCATATGGCGCGGGCTGATCCTTAGGTGTAATTAGCAGGTATGCAGCCCCAACCTTGGGACCTCTACACTACCTTCTCTTGTATCACGGGGCGTCCCCTAAAGTACAACGTCTTTTTTGCTTGTTATGCATGTTTTATGTTTATTTAATGTGCAGTTATGTTATTTTGTGTGCTATTTTCTCTCAGAATGCTTTTTCTATAGAATAGGTAATACAGTGTGGGTAATATAGACGCTGTGTGTTTGTTGTGTTTGCTATAGTTTATTTTAGCTTGAAAAACATGGGTTTTTTTTTTTTTTTTTTTAATTGATGGGGTCCTGGAACCAAACCTATATTTTACCATTAGTTATGTATTTCGTTATACGAGATTTCGCTTTACGAGTATGCCAGTTGGAACCTAACTGCTCGTATCTTCGGAACCTCCCTGTACTGTAATCTTCGTAAATGTTTGTGCTATAACATTATCAAATAAAAAACAGTAAAACACACTAAAAAAATCCCATTACGAGACTCTGAAGAAATATGCATGAACATTCACTTAAACTCTTCGCTAATTAAAACTTTGCGAGTCAACTTTTATCATGAAGGTTATCAATAGAAGCGCAATTTTATTAGCTTTCCATTAATGTATTTCGTTTTCTGATAAATGAATTACCACCATGCATAAATTAGCATTAACTAAATAAATAAAATCATCAATCGGGCAATTTTCCCGATTGATGTTATTTATTTACTTATTTACTTATTTGCCATAGTATTTTAGTTATTAAAAAAAACGTGATTAAAAAAAAAATCAAGGCATACAACTTGTAAAATTTGCAATATTTTTTTTGAAAAATAAGATTTCTTGGAAATTAATTACCTAGCAAATTTCGGGCGTGCTTCTGATCTGGAGTCATTTTTCATTACAATGCTTAAAAAGTCTCTATTCAGCCAATCAATGACATGATCTTCCCAGCTATCCTTAAAAAACCACAATTATACAAACTTACTACAAGACAAAAGATATGATAAGAAATGCTAGATTAATTATTTACTTCAATACAACGATCAGTAATTATTATTATATTAATCCCTATTTGAGCCCCCATTTGTCTGTCAAGTACTTCTAAAACTAGGAATACTGTTAAGCAATCTGTGAGGACTTAAAATTTTATTTAGCTCTATAGTTTATAACATACGGTACATAAATAATACATACAATAGACAAAGTATTTGTAGTAATTTTACAAACTTATAATAATTTTTACATAATACATAAATACGATACAATATAAATATTTTCATTAGGATTTAATCAACTGTATATATTTTTCTTCCAGGAACTGTCGTGCGTCTTTGTAAACTTGCTCACTGAAGGACATTTATCACGAGCAGACAAAAAAGAACGTCCATCAGACCTTCTACCAAGACCAGACATCGGGCGCACTGGAATCCCGAGCTCCAGTAGACCGTTGATACCGAGAGGTTGAGGTATCTATCACCACACTGGGGGGAAGAGCCGATGGCTGTGGGGAGTGTGGAGCTAGGGGAAGGGAGGCGTTGGTACAGATATTCCGAGGGACTTCACTAGATCCTTGTTCCTTGTGGGAAGCAGGTATGACTGCAACCCATAGTGGGAATTTGTGTTTTGTCTTATTAACGTTATTTTTTTACACACGGTGGCCTCTTAGATTATTTGGTGTCAAGGAAATGTTTCATGATCGAAAATAGACTGGATGTAGATATTGACTAAGGTGTACATATAGGTGAGAGTATTCAGATTTGGTAGTGTCCGAAAAACCCGAGACTTCAAACGTCAGCTCTTCCAGGGAATCGAGCCTTCTGGGACGTTACTACTACTCCGACTGTCAATAGAGTGTAATGGGGTTGTCATACTGCCAGTAGCCCCCCCATCTCCATGCTCACACGAAAAGTTTCTTCTTGGGTAGAATTGGCATACGGCGATGGAAAGTACTAGATACCCGCGTCGCTTATGTGTCGAAGGCTGTAACCTCGAAGATTGTCAGGTCAACCCGGGAGATGCTAGTCTGTACCCACTGCTAGCGATTATGGCGATGAGCTTGCTCGTGGGGAGGCCGACACACCCGAGTCCTTAACCTTCATAAACATAATTGAATGCGTGCCACTGGCATTGACGACATTATTCACAATCATAATAGTCAATCGAGCTGCCTCCGGGACCGCGCTGGTAGAAACGATCTTGTTAAGACCAAAATATTGGTAATTTAGCGGGATTCGGCATACAAGTGTCATGGGCAAGATTGTCACCGTCAGGGCATTCTCACAGAGCAAGTAATTTGCGGTTCCAACCTATCCTTCGGACACCAGTGGTAACTTCCATAATTCTTCTGCATTAAGTGTCACGATGTGTACCACATGGCTTAGCAATTCGGCTTGACATTACAGATGAACTATACAAGCAAGCATCAGATGTGGCGTCTATGTGTCCTTGCGTGCCTCAATGTTCAACAATGTGGTATCCCATGTTTTGCCATTCCTGCCTGAAGTATATCGCTACTGATTTTTGAAGCGACATATTCAAGAAGTACCAACTTGTGGGTATTTCAAAAGCACACCTTCACACGCATAACATCCATTCATCCCAGAGTTCAAAAAACATAAAAAGCTCTCAGCAATGCACCAAACCTGGGTCTCCCACCGACCTCGACGCTCCAGACACAAGTCCCGCTACAGGTCCACTAACAGGTCACGCCCGTCAGTCTGCCTGTTGTGTCTGCGCGACCTAGCACCTCACAGGTCACGCCGGCAGTCTGCCTGTGATTCCTGCCACCCACCCACAGCTCATGCCCGGGCAGTCTGCATGTGTGGCCTGCCACCAACCTCACAAGTCATGCCCGGCCAGATCTGCCTCTGTGTCTGCCACCCACCTCACGGTCGGCCCGCGTCCTGCGCTTGTGCCTTGCCCCCCACCACACAGGTCAGTCCCGGCAGTCTGGCCTGTGTGCCTGCCAGCCCACCACACCGTCGGTCCGCAGTCTGCCTGTGTGCCTGGCCACCACACCTCACAATTGGTCCGGCCTGGCAGTCTGCCTCTGGTTTCTGGCACACCGCATCCACAGGTCAGTGCCCGGCAGTCTGCCTCTGTGTCTTGCCCCCACCAGCACAGCTCAGCCCGGCGTCTGCCTGTGTCCTGCCAACGCCACGGCTCCCCCCCCCCCACCCCCCCAAACAGGTCAGGCCCGGCAGTCTGCCTGCTGTGTCTGCCACGTCCACCACACTCTCAGGCCACGGCATCTGCGTGTGTGCCTTCCACCCAACACACACGCGTCAGGCCGGCAGTCTGCCTGTGTGCCTGCCACCCAACCTCACAGGTCATGCCCGCAGTCTGCTGTATGCCTCCAACCCACCACACAGGCCTGGCCTGCAGTCTGCCTGTGTGCCTGCAACCCCCTCAACAGGGTCCAGTGCACTTGCATTCTGCCGTGTGTGCATGCCACCACCACCACACTGCTCAGGCCCGCAGTCTGCCTCTGTGTCCTGCCACCCACCGTCGTCAGGCAGGCCGTGCATTCCGCCTCTGTGTGCCTGCCACCCGCACCTCACAGACCTGTCCAGGCGTGCCCGGCAGTCTGCCTGTTGCCTCCACCCACACTCAGCAGTAATGCCCGCAGTCTGCCCGTGTTGCCTGCCACCCAGCCTCACAGATCAGGGCCCGGCAGTCGGCCGTCTTTGTATCTTCCTCTAAGATCTGTTCCACTTCCTGCCCGCGGTTTATAATAATTGCTAGTGTTTAGAAAGATCAGGTGTGCAAGTTGTGGCTTGGTGTGTGCTCTTTGTGGCAACACCCTTGCCCACTGTACAAGAGAGCTTGTGTGATGTTCTCGCAAGAAAAAAGCTCCGGCTAAAATAATTGCCTCATCAGAAGTAGAATTTCATGATGGAACGCACGACTGCTCGTATCCTGTGCAGGGCATCAGACATTGAGAAATCTCTTCCACGCTTCCGGGCAAAGCTATATCAAGCTTGCAGTAAGGTGACAGTGCATTGCTTGCAAATGAATTATGCAGCTTCTAGGCCAGAATGTGGCCACCGGGGAACTTAAGATAATGAAGACTCCCAACCTTTTCCGCCAGATGAATTACTTCAGGAAGACTTTCTATCACAAATTACTTGTCAAAAACGACCCTCTAAACTCACCTGTGTCAATTATCGTGTGAGGCCCATGACAGACAGGTTTGTGTTTCCTAAGACCCATACCTTACACATCTGTTTCCTACACACACGCACAACACGCACACACACCCAGATAGATAGATAGATATCCATTATTACAACACACACATCACACCCCAGTAACACAGGAATATTAAAGCAATTACGTTTTATCAAATCTTCAATAACTTATGTGGAAACAACCAAGTAAGCCATGGACACTGCGGCAGATCTTGTGTTGTGACAGTCACCCTGCAAACCCTGTAACCCCTATCACGCCAGATCTTTCCTATTTGTATGAAAATAGTCTGTGGTTTTGAGCCATAAATATCGAGAAGTACTGAATATTCCAATTAAATTAGTTGAAAAGGATTACTAAACAGGTCATATCTATTAAAAATATTGTCTTTATATTCACACATCGTTTAACCCCTTGAGACCCAAAACGTTTTTTCCATTGTAATTTGAGTACCATCGACATTTTTAGTGTGATAAGTAAATTTTAATAGATATGGACTGTTTTAGGTAGCGTGTCCCTAACTAATTTTGGTATATTCCGTTTCTGTTACTTTTGTAATTTTTATGGATAACAACTAGATTTTTTTTTATAGCACAGATAAATCTGGGTGTGAAGGGGTTATGGTACAGAAAATTACAATGGAAATTACTTCTGGGCCCTCAAGGGTTAGGCGCCTGTCTGTTAGTGTCCTGCCGGGAGGCGCCGGGGGATCCTTGATGCACGCAGCAACAGTGACAGTGACTTTATCTTTATTTATATTACTACCCCTACCCCTGGCATCTCCTTCAAAGGGGAGGTGGTATTGTTACGTGTGTTGTCATGTTTTTTCCTGTATGCTGGGTGGGGGGTGGGAGTAAGTGGCCTCGGACTGTTGCGATTCCCGGACCAGTGCTCCCCCCTATTAGTCCCGAAAACGGGTTGTGTGTACTGTATAATGTATTGCAATGTTTAAATAATTTAATGTATGTACTTATCAACTATACAAATGTCTTGCCTGTGAGATTATTTTGATGGTTTAAAGAGACTGAGTGGACATTATTGTGGTAGAGTGCACTTATTGATCATGAGGTAGAAAACAGTATTTCTTAATTTACCACTTGTAAATATCCTAATTATTTTTTGTACACAGCTGACCTGACCAAGGCTGACCATATATTTTTTTGTAGCCACTGATAATGCCTGCCGAATGATATTTTTGTAGCCACTGAAATAATCTGACAATATGTTTGTACTATAAGAGTTCCCCGTTTGGTAATGTTAATGTTGTTACTGAAATGTATCATCAACACCAAGGTTCCCTTCACATCCATTCAAATTCATGCACTTAGCCATTATTTGACCAAGGCGAGATGCTGCAGAGAGAGGAGAGATTAATTAATTAAGATCAGAAGTCCTTTATGAACCAAGAGGCGAAGTGTGGTTGAGTGGTGTGGTGGTGGTGGCTTTAATGGGATGAACTAGGCATTTTCCCTTAACATATTTCCCCTACAAGAGGCCATCGCTTGCTGTGGTGTGGCGGTGTTTAAGTGGATGAGACTAGAAAAAAGTTTAACCCCTTCACGCCCAGATCTTTCCTTTGCCTATAAAAAATTGTTGTCAAGCCGCTTAATCTAACGGCAGTTGGTCTACGAAGTCACTAATATACAAGATTAGTTAGTCGAAAGATACTAACCAGATCATATCTATAAAAATATTGCTTATATTCACTAATCCGTCTAATGTTACCCAAATTACAATGAAGATAACGCTCTGGTTCTCTAAGGGGTTAAGGCCACACACCCTAGCCAGGAGTATCAAATACTTGGAATTCATGTTGGGCAATGACAACAACTTATGAGACCCATACAATTGGAATGTATGACATTTTGGCCGATAGAAGACAATCCGTCTTGTCTTCCTTCCCTTCCTCCTCCCTTCCCTTCCCTTCCTTTGACACGTAAATTTTTGTAAGATAACAAGTCTTTCCCAAGTAACAATCTGGCTGAAAAGTTTTTTGGCAGTCCTCATCTCTTAAGTTCCCCGGCTGGCCACATTCTGCCTAGACACTGCATAATTCATAAATTGCAGCAATGCACTGTCACCATACTGTGCAAAGCTGATATAGTCTATTGCCCCGAAGGTTGAAGAGATTTCTCAATTGTCTGATCCCTGCAACAGGATACACACAGTAGTGCCTGTGTCCATCATGAAACTCTAACTAGCTAGGCAATTATTTTAGAGCCTGATCTTTCTTGGAGCACCTCACACAGCTCTCTGTACAGTGTGCCAGTTGTTGCACAGCAGCACACACCACGGCCCACCTTGCACAAGAACCTGATCTTTATAACACCAGCTATTATTATAGAACCGTCTAGGCAGGAGTGTAACAGCTCTTTAGAGGAAGGATACAGAGGCAGACTGCGGGCTGAGCTGGTGGTGGGTGGGCAGACACAGAGCGCACTGCCGGGGCTGACCTGTGAGGTGGGTGGCAGGCACAGAGGAAGACTGGCCGGGCCTGACCTGTGAGGTGGGTGGCAGATGCATAACAATCAATTGCCGGGCTGACCCTTTTTTGGTGGGTGGCGACTCAGAGGCAGACGCCGGGCCTGACCTTGAGGTGGGTGGCATAGCAGACTGCCGTGCCTTGACCCTGTGTGGTGGTGGCCAGAGACAGAGGCAGACTGCCGTCCTGACCTGGTGAGGTGATTTCAGGCACACAGGCAGACTGCCAGGGCTGACCTGTGGGTGGCTGGCAGGACACAGTCAAACTGCCGGGCCTAGACCTGTTAGGTGGGGTGGGCAAGGCATACGTGCAGACTGCCGGGCCTGCCTGTGGTGGTGGGGGCAACACAGGCAGACTGCCGGGCCTGACCTTGAGTGGGTGGCAGGCACACATTGGGCCGACTGCCGGGCCTGGATCCTTTGAGGTGGGATGGCAGGCAACACATGACAGACTGCACAGGGCCTGACCTTGTGGTGTGTGGCAGGCACGACATGCAGACTGCCGGGCCTGACCTGTGTGGGTGGTGGAGGCCACCACAGGCAGACTGGCCGGCCTGAAGCTGTGATTTGGGTGGCAGGCACACAGGCAGACTGCCGGCTCTGACCTTGGTGATTGGGTGGCAGGCAACCGCAGACTTCCGCGCGTGACCTTTACGGGACTTGTGTCTGAACCGTGAGGTCGGTGGGACCCGGTCTGGTGCATTGCTGATGAGCGTATTCTGTTTTTTTGAACTCTGGGATGAATGGATGTTATGCGTGTGAAGTTTGTGCTTTTGAAATACACAAGGTTGGTGACTATCTTGAATAATGTCGCTTGCAAATCATAGCGATAATCTTCCTTCCGGGAATGGCAACAAGGGATACACAGATTGTTGACATTGAAGGCCAAGCAAGACACATAGAGGCACATGCTTATGTTGTGTATCTCGGTTCATTGCTGTAATGTCAAGGCCGATAATTGCAAGCCATGTGGTACACCCACGTGACACTTACTCAGAGATTAGGGGAGTGTACTGGTGTACTGAAGATAGGTTTGAACCGCAAATACTTTGGCCTGTTAGAATCCTTGAACGGTGACAACCTGCCATACACTTGTACTGAGCCGAATCCACGCTAATTCATTCCATATTTTCTTTTCATCACAAATCGTTTCACCCAGCGGGTCCCGGAGGCAGCTCGATGACATTTTGTATTGTTGAAGATCAAGTGTCCAGCCAGTGGTCCGCATCAATTAGTGTTTATGAAGGTTCAGATCGGTGTGTCGGGCATCCCCACGAGCACAGCTCATCGCCATAAATCGCGGCAGTGGTACAGACTCGCATTCTCCCCGGTGAACTTGCCATATCTTCGCCCAGGTTACTCCTTCGACCACCTAATCTACGCCGGGTACTCTACGTACGTTCCATCGCCGTCTGCCATCCCAATTAAAGAACTTTTCGAGTGTGAGCATGGAGATGGGGGGCAACTGCAGTATTTACCAACACCCATAGCAACTCTTAGGTGCTCAGTCTGTAGTGCCGGTAGAACGTGCCTACCAGCGCTCGATTCCCTGGAGAGCTGACGTTGAGTCTCAGGGTTTTTTTTCTAACGCTAACCGAAATTCTGAATTCTCCCTACTATTTTTACACCTTGTCAATAGCTACATCCTTCTAGTTTTATCATGAACCGTTTCCTGACCACCAATAATCTACGAGTGCCACCGTGTGATCCAGTATTGTGTCAGTCATACCTGCTTCCCCACAAGGACGAGTTCCATAGTGAAGTCCCTCATGTACTATCTGTACACGCCTCCCTATCCCTAGCTCCACCTACCCCCCCACAACACTCGCTTGCCTTCAGTGTGTTGATAGTGAGCTACCTCCACCCTCATCGACCGATTCTTCTCCTGGTAGCTCGTGGCTCCTGGCCCCCGCTTATCTGGTCTTGTGTGTCCGAGGGTCTGATGGACGTCTTTTGTCTGCTCGTGGATAAATGTCCTTCATTGAGCAAGGTTTAAAAGGCCCACGAAGGTCCTGTAAGAAAATATATACGTTTTGTAAAATCTACTACAATATTTATATTTGTAAAGTTCTTTATGTATGTAAAATATTATACATATTGTAAAAATTCTCTACAATTATTTTCTATATTATTATTTATAATCCTGTATGAAAAATTTAATACAGCAAATAAAATTTTAAAATCCCACAGGATTGCTACCTTATTCCTAGGTGTAGAAGTACAGTCAAACCTCGATAGAACGGGTAAAGGGGGGGAGGAGTGGTCCTCTTTAAAGCGATTGTCCTTATAGCGAAGATATTTTTCCAGGGATGGAAAAAATATATGAAAGATCACTGGAAAATTGGTGAATAAATGAAATTAATCACAAACCCACCAGACTTGTGTAGCTATGTTGGAGTAGAACAGTAAATAGGCACTACAGGCTGATTTGGTTTCCCGCTCCTAACACGTGAAATAAAGAGAATAAATCACAACCCAACAACCAGACTTGTGTACCCCGATCAAGCTCAAGCTCTAGTGGAAACGGTAAACACGAGCCAGATTCAGCCATGGCGTTCCAAAGTATTGTCTATTATCATGACTAATGCTCCTTTATATATATCTTTTAATTGTTGGAAGTACAGTTCTTTGACACAGCGTCCCTATTTAGTCAGTGTAGCACTGCGTCATCTAGTAAGTTAGGATAAGTGATTGTACAACCGTTAGATAGGGTTATTTAGGGTGTTCAGTGACAGGAAGATGGAGTAGCGGCCACGCCATACACTAATAGTCACTTTGGAGGTCGACCAATCATCAAGACTCCATATGCCTACAGCCTATAGTGCTACAACGTAAAAAAAAAAAACTTAAAAAAAAAATCTTTCCTCAAATTGTCACGCAATGGAGGGGTCCGTACATCCGAAGTCCATTATCGAGTCCGTTATATCGAAGGTTTGACTCTTTTGACAACGCTGGGTGCTCAAATAGGGATTAAATATAATACTGAAATACTACATACTGATCGTTGTAGGGAGTAATGATTAATCTAGCATTTTCTATCATAATTTTTATGTCTCGTATAAGATTTTGTGTCCTACCTTTTGTGGTTTTTAGGAATATCTGGAAGTATGTCATTGTGAAGTGGCTGAAATAGGGACTTCTCATCATTGTAACTGAAACTGACTCCAATTCGTGTTTAGCATGCCCGAATTGCTATGACTATTTCAAGCAAATCTATATTTAAAGAAATATTGCAAATTTTGCAACGGGCTTATTTGACAACCTTTATTTTTTTTATAATCACGTTTTTTTTTAATAACAAAAAACTATGGCAAATAAGTGCAACATGTAATAGAGAAGTAAATATTAGGTAGATCAAGGCTATCATTTGGCGTCTAGCTAAAAAATAGTTGATTGTAATAACCAAGAAAATTGCATATTCGTATATTCGTTGTCGGTTCTGCGACAACCCTGGGTGTGTAAGAAACACAGTCTGCCGCTCACCTGGCGTGACCACCACAACTGAATGCCCGGGGCGCTAGAAAAGTCTGCACAGGAGCGCGCCTTCCCCTCCCCCCATGCACGCGCTCGTTCGCGCCTTCAGGAGTGGCGGCAGCAGCACGACAACGGGCAGCATCACTTTGCTGTATACAACGAACATTAAATATTTCACTTTCACCCCTTGAGACCACAGACGTAATTTCTATTGTATTTTGTCATACCATATATACCATTATTATTTTCAATGCCTGGGATATATTGAAAAACTAAGATTAATGTTAGACTTCTTGTTCCTCTCACTACTTATACAAACTCATTTTCTGTCCTGGCAATTACCCTTGAAGTCCAACGTAATTTCTATTGATTGTATTTGGCTACCATTAGATGATTTTTTTAGTGACTATAAGCAATATTTTATAATATACCTGTTTTTATGTGTCCCTTGTCGACTACCAATTTGGTATACAGGAGGGAGGGTACGTACAGATGGGCCCCCTAGGTCCTCTATACGAGCATTCGGGTATTCGAGATCCGATGACTACGAGATGTGTAATTAGGGATATTTCAATATACGAGATCGAAATCCAATGCTACGACTCTCAAACTGGGGTGAGTAAAATTACCAGTTATTTACTAAAGTAAATTACAAGGATTTATTTAATGAAGTAGATTAAAATTATTTACTAATATTATAGAAGTATTACTACTGATTTTACCTAAAAGGTTGTCGATCACCAATTCGAAAATATGAATACTGCCTGGTGGCTCGTGTACGACAATTGGCCTACAAAATTCAGCATCCCTGGAGCGATGTACAATGATGCGATGCGCAGAGGACGATTTTGTGGGCAGTGAAGAGGTCCTGCGCACCCTCCCTTGTCCCCTTACTACCCTACCCTCTCAAGTCGTCACTCCGACCTCCCTCCCTTTTTTGCACCCCCTTCTGCCTTCTCCCCCTTTCTCATTCACACTCGCACCCACCCTCTAGAGGCTCCCTTCCCCCTCTCCCATGACCACGTGGTGATGCCACCCTCCCCACTCCCTGACCCGTGGTGATGCCACCCTCCCCCTGACTCCCTTCCCCTCTCCCCTCTGACCACGTGTTGGATGCCACCCTCCCCCCTACGTCCCTACCCCCTACTCCCATGACCACGTGTTGATGCGCACCCTCCCACCTACTCCCTTCCCCTACCCCATGACCCTGTGATGCCACCCTCCCCCTAATCCCATGCCACCGTGGTGATTGCCACCCTCTCCCCCTACTCCCTTTCCCCCTACTCCTATGAACCACGTGGTGATGCAACCACACCCCCTACTTCTCCCTTCCCCCTACTCCCATGACCCGTGGTGATGGATGAAGGGAGTAGGATAGGGGGTGGTGGTGGATCCACCCCCTTTTTAACCACGTCACCCCCCCAACACGCCTTCTCCATCCCCCCCCCCCCCCCGTTTCCGCCACCACACCATCCCCCCTTCTTTATTACAAACCCCCTCCCCCGTTTCCCCTTCTCCATTACCAACACAACCCTTTTCTCCACCTTCAGTCTCTAGGCCAGTCCCCTTCCTTCACCATCACCATGGTTAACACCCCACCCACGTGTGAGGCTGTTGCTGAGGCATGGCTACTTTGAACGCTACGTGAATATGTTGCTGGCCCTGTCGTGGTTCGGTAACTCTATCGTAGACGACAGACATGCCTTGATTTTCCATCGCGACATTGTCTTACAGCTGTCATTACTCCATCGTGACATCTTACGACGTCATGACACTACGTACAGGCAGCGTGACATTGTTTTGAGGCTATCGTGTCGTGCGTTTAGCGGGGTGACAAATTTCACGATAGCGTCATATCAAATTGGTGGCGCTAATCGTGTCTCGATATGAATGTTGTGAAGGAGCTCAAGTATCAAGGGAGGAAGGAAGAACGCTAACCATCTCATCCTGCAAAGCAGTCACCATGTTTTCCCCTCGAGTCTCGGACGATATAAAACAGGTACTGCAGCTGCTAACTTGCCAGCTCCCTATCTCCCCACGACAACATTACCAATGTGAGTGTTTGCATGTTTTATGTTAAATTAATGTGCAGTAGGGTGCCAATACAATCAAAAGTTTTGAATTTTTCCGTTCCTACTGGTAATGGTGCTCTATGCAAGCCACCGTCGTATTCAAAGTTTGACCAACAATTGTTGAGATATTTAGGTGCGGATTAACCACTTTGTTATTTACTTAATCACGGCTTATTAAGGAGGGGATGTCATCTCTTGAAAAGCATACAAGGCCGGACATCCCTTCCCACAGGCTGCTGGTCCCCCTCTTGGTGATTATTAGCCCCTCGGTTGTGGGTAATCAATCATGGGATCCCCCCCACTCATTGTGGGCCGGCTTGGCCGGGGAAGGAAGACCTTTCGATGTCCCCGGCGTTGAATGGGCGATGGGCCTCACAGACTTGAGGAGGAAGACTGGCGCTGTTCCTCGTCTTTGGTCAGCCGAAGGTTGAAGGACTGGATGAGCGCCCACTCCTCGCTCGGGCATGGTGTCTTTGACGAGCGCGAAGTCCCTCATTCGGCGGCAGGCCCGACGTACGATTCCTCTTCTTTGCCACTTGCCGAGGTTGGCGGGACAGGAAGTCGGTCTTGATAAGTCAAGGCTTCCGAAGAGGCGGAGGGAATTTTTCGTGGGCGAAGTAGGGCATAGTTGCCGCAGGAAACTTGTGATGATGGGAGTTTATTTCGCTTGGCGGTTCCTCGGCTCCTTCATATCGGAGAGAATGGCCTGTACAATTGCTTGTTTGTCACGGGGGACAGGGAGACGTGAGTCGAACAGTGACAGGCCAATGAGATCTTCGCTCAGTACCGAGAAGATGGCGGCTCAGAGTGGTGAAGCAGCCTTCCATACTTTCGTCGTGGTAACTGAAGGATGTCCCTTAGGCGAATGGCAAGAGTCGTGGCGGGAGCGTATGATGGAACCGCCGATTCGAACCATCGCAGGAGCGTAGACCTCTCGGTTGCGAAACGGATGATAACCGCTTGAGGTCTGCATTTCTCGCGTGTGACGACTACCAGTCAGCTTGCTCCCGAAACAAGATCATCTTCAGAGCGTAATGATACAGCGCCATCCAACGCGCTCGATGAAGCGCTCCGGTGCTATGGATCGAGGTCTTCGGAAGAGCGCCGCCGAGGAAAAGGAGCATCAGCTCAGCGGTTACCTTATATGTCTCCGGGGTGTTGGTCTGAAGCAGAGTTTCAAGCCTTTAATGAGATCTCCCTCTTGGAACCAGATCTCCCGCCAATCTTCGTTTGGTGGGAGGTTTTAATTGCCGACTGTTGATGTAGACCAGTAGTCCTTGAAGTGAGAGAAGATTTGTACTCATGACCAGAAAGATGACCCAACATGTATAAAAAGGCCTTCGCGAAGGACAAGTTCTTGGACGTGATGAACTGCAAGCAAGTGAAACGAGGGGTCGCGGGATCTTCTGTTGCAGAGATTTTGCATGCACCATTGTGGCTCCATGGTGGCACTGTTTGTAGTCGAAGCACATCGCCACGACTCGTTCCTGGACCCCCCAGTCTTCCTAGAGCTCGAACCACTGTAGCGGTCGGCTCACCAGTTCCGTAGTGCAGTTTCGGACTCCTAGGCTCTCCACTCCTTCTCCTGTGACGAGGATGGCGAGTCTTTCGGCGCGAGTGCCATCGTCCCTGAGGAATGATCTTCCCGTCCGCCAATGAACGGTAAGAGGTGTAAGAGGACTGAAAGATCCCTCTTTGATGTCCTTCGCCAAAGTGTACCTGGTACTTCTGCTCTTGGCCTGTCGAATGGACTCGGGATTCAGTTGAGAGGGGGGGTGTTGGGGAGCACAGCTCTTTTAGATTCGTGGTGGCCCAAGCTACTTGCCGTAGCCGCCACAATTCGAAGTCTTGGCGGCTACTGACCCACGTTCTGTCAAGGCTTCCGACGAGATCAGGGGTAGACGACTTTTCGTTGCCCCGTGTCCTCATCGCTTTGTGGAGCGTACCCCGCGTCGGAAGAAGAAGTCATGTGTATAGCAGCTTTGGGGCTGACTTGAGATCAGACACGATGACGACTCCAGCTCCACCTCTCTCTCCTTTTGGGCGTCTTTTTTTGACGGACTAATGAGAGAGAGGCTTTCACGTCGGCAAACCGATCTATTTCAGCTTCTTGTCCAGACCAGGGCCATCGAACCCCGCCTCCGCTTCTCTCGCTGTCAAGAGTAATTGCCTTGTCTTCAGGAATGATTCATCAAGAGTGAGGTGCGTGTCGGGGAGTGGGCATGTCCAAAGGTCTGGGTAGACCTTTCTTGGAAGAGTCTTCTTTTTGTTCGTGGCAGGCGTGACTCACGATTATTCTTGCTTTTGCTCAGGATCTTCCACTCGTCGAAAAGTCCAGTAATCTTCCTCCTCACCGCGAGTTTCTTCTGCGATGGTGGGATCCGTAGCTGTGTCCATAGTTCGAGTACCTCCTGTGCAGCCGTCAGCTGCACTCTGCTGCAACCAGTCACATTCGTTCTATTCCTTGTGTGCGTAGAAAAATATCGTAAAAACGTTCCCACTGCTGACATTTTGCTCCTGTGATAGTAGTAACACTATGGCCAAAGAGCAAACTTCAGTTTGCTTTCTCGTGGTCTGACTGGGGGCGAAGAGGAATGTTCAAGTCGATCCGATCCGCCACCTCTAAATATCAACCGATTACCCTGAAACTTTGCACACGACGTGTTCCTAATACAGGCAGAATAACCACAAAAGTACTTGGAAAAAATATTGACTTGAAAATTACCCCTATGCGCTATTGGCACCATAATGTGCCGACGTTTTATGTTATTTTGTGTGCTTTTTCTCTTTCAAATGCTTTTTCTACAGATAGGTATACATGTGGTATATAGACTCTGTGTTTTTGTTGTGTTTGCTATAGTTTATTTTAGCATTGAAACACATTTTTTTTTTTCTTTTTTTTTAATTGATTGGGTCCTGAACGCAAATCTATAATTTTACCACTTAGTATAATGTTTCGATTATACTAGATTTCGCTTACTGTATGACCAGGGTGAACCTAACTGCTCGTATCTTCGGGGACCTCCTGTAGTTAATGTTACTTTTCGTAATTCCTAGGGCTAACATATACAGATTTCCTTTTTAAGCAAAGAAGATCTGGGTGTGAAGGGTTTGAAGAAAACTTTTACATGAGGAATGCACCGTGGCTAGTATACTTGTCTCTACGAGCTATAATTTCCGGAAATCTAAATATCTCGATTGCACCGACCTTGAGTGTGTAGCAGCTTCTTTATGACCCGGGTGGCAGGAGAGTGGACAGCTGGCCCTTGAGTGCATATCATCCAGGTGAGACCCTTGATTGAAGTTAAGGGAGTCTGTACCGCATTCATTGATCAATGGTAGTTCTTGTTCTCGCCTGACCGTGTATTTTAAGGCAATTTTCTGCTGTGACAGATAGAAATTGAAGTAGATTAATAACACGCATTACCCTTCAAACCCATAACGTTATTTCCATTGTAATTTGACCCCATTAGATGATTTTTAGTTAATATAAGCAATGTTTTTATAAATATAACCATAGATAACAGTAGAACTGGATGTGACACTCCGCAACTACGCACGCTGACGCTGCAGTACTGGCCCCATGGTCAGTCTGCTGGCCCATTCACTTGCTGAATATGACTATCATATAGACTGGTTTATCAGTATATATGATATACTGTAATCTTCGTAAATGTTTGTTCTATAGTATTATCAAATAAAAAACAGTAAAACACGCTAAAGAAATGCCATTACGAGACTCTGAAGGAATATGCATGAACTTATTTCACTTCAACTCTCGCCATTTAAAACTTTGCGAGTCAACTTTTATCATGAAAGGTATCAATAGAAGCGCAATTTTATTAGCTTTCCATTGATATGTTTCGTTTTCTGATCAATGAATTAGAACCATGCATAAATTAGCATTCAATAAATAAATAAAATCATCAATCGGGTAATTTTCCCGATTGGTGAGGATATTTATTTAGTTAACGCTAATTTATACATGGTGCTAATTAATTTATCAGAAAACGAAAATATAAGTAAATAAATAACATCATCAATTGGGGAAAATTACCCGATTGATGATTTTATTTATTTAGTTAACGCTAATTTATGCATGGTGGTAATTCATTTATCAGAAACAAAAATACATCAATGGAAAGCTAATAAAATTGCGCTTCTATTGATAACCTTCATGATAAAAGTTGACTCGCAAAGTTTTAATTAGCAGAGTTGAATGCTCATGGATGGTTCATGCATATTTCTTCAGTATCGTAATGGGATTTTTTTTGTGTGTTTTACTGTGTTTTATTTGATAATATTATAGAACAAACATTTACGAAGATTACAGTATATCATATATACTAATAAACCAGTCTATATGATAGTCATATGCAGCAAGTGAATGGGCCAGCAGACTGACCATGGGGCCAGTACTGCAGCGTCCAGCGCGCGTAGTTACGGAGTGTCACATCCAGTTCTACTGTTATCTATGATATAACCTGTTTAGTATCCTTGTCCACTAGCAAATTTGGTTTATTTAGTTAGTTTTTGTAATTTTATGGCTAACAACATACAATTTTTTACAGCAAGGGAAAGATCTGGGTGTGAAGGGGTTAAGTTGTGATTAAAAAAAATGTGTTACAATAGCAATGTCTAATTACTG
>JACEEZ010024593.1:50000-65000 GCA_016584305.1 Chionoecetes opilio
TCGAGGTGGTACAAAGCCCTATGCTGTCTCTATCCCACCTTGCTTACCACTGTAGCGGCGCTAAAACAAACTCACACACACACCTGCATCGGTTTAGGCCACCCTCCCTGTCTGGGACCAGGATTAGTGGGTGACCTGACGCTGACCTGACTTGTCCTCGCCGACACAACTGCAACACCAGCCAGGTAATTCAGACAGCCACAGGACACACATAGACACACACGCCGAGCACCTCTTATCCCCACGTTGTACAATGACTCGCTGTCAAATAAACTACGAAGCCACGACGCCCTTTCTCCATCCTTGTGTGACAAACTCCCCAAGATACTACACCTTCCTCTCACCGCTCACACTAAAAAAAACACTTTAACACACTCTTTGATTCACTATTCCATTTATCAACAATACTCATTCCAGCGAAAATTCCATCACCATTTTCTGCCTCCCTTCTATCATCTCCTTCCAACTGTTGTGTCAACTAACTTGTGTGGCCCGAGTCTAATGCGGGTTAAGGCTACAACTAATATGCGGGATGTTTGTCTTTTCCATGGGTGCGGGGATGACTCTGAGTGGTAATGACCCATGGTGGGTGCGCGGAGGGCGTCGCCGAGTGAAGTATCCCAGGTGAAGCAGCAGACCTGAGATATCAAGACGTTTTACCATGGAGAGCAGCAGCGGGGTGTGGATGATGTTTACATCTGACACGGCCATCTTGGCAGCAACAACCGCAATCTTGTTGCCCCAGCTCTTGTTTTCTCTTAAAATCCAACCTTTTCTTAGAATTATGCATTACTGTTGATAACACAGTTACTAATTTGTGTTCAGTGGACTACTGCTCAACACAGATCACTCCAGACCCCTTTAGTAATACACCACCGGCTGTTCTGCATTCTCTGCCTGACCTCTCATGCACTAATATGGCCGCATTAGACGCAGGGTGAACTTTGCATTCCTTTTTAAGGGAAAAAACTGCGTCTTATGCGCCGGCAAATACGGTATATATATATATAATATATATATATATGTAATAGGTGTTTTAGTCTGAATAAGGATAGAAATAAGTTAGCTAGATTGATTTATTAGCGAGAGAGAGAGCGAGAAAAGGTACGCCAGAATTCTTGTAAAACCAATAATTCTTCCGGCTTGTCAAAACAAAGATTAAGGTCTAGATTACGAAAAGTGTAAATTCAGCCTTTCCTTGCCTTTCATGATTGGCTGAAGAGAAAGGGAGGACAGTGTATGTCTTGTCTCTTATTGGTAACTCCAAAACGTGACGCGACGTGACGTCATGTTCATAGGTTAGTTGTGAAAAGACTCACTTTTTGGGCAGATAACTTTTGGTCCACGAAAGACACACGTGACTGAGTGTGTAGAGACCCCCTCACGAGGAACTTCCGTGAGACGCAGTGAACGCGAGAGACAGAGTGATAGACCTTGAACATTCTACACGCAGTGAACACAGTGAAAGTGAGAGTCCCTGAATACTACAAGTGAATGAAAGTACTTTGTTATCCTTTATTAAAACCAAGAAAGATAACCAACTGATTATTCCAACCCATGCATGACCAACGTGCATGGCAAACGGTGTTTAGCAAGAACGCGCCACTAACAGCTAACAACAGGGGCGCAACTAACATAGATACAGGGAGGTCCCGTTATACGAGCATTTGATATATGAGAATCCGATGATACGAGATGTGTAAATTAGGGTCTATTTTCAATATACGAGATCGAAAATCTAATGTTACGACATTCAAACTGGGGTGAGTAAAATTACCAAGTTATTTACTAAAGTAAATTACAAGTTATTTACTAAAATTATAAAGTCATTTACTGACTATATGATTTTACCTAAGGTTGTACGATAATCAATCTGAAAATATGATAATTCTGGTGGCTCAGTACGATAATGTAGCCTACAAAAATTCACAACCCTGGGTGAGAAGCCAGCAACGGAGGTAGTATGGCCAGCAACAACCTGCTCTCGCACTACCTAGATACTACTTTCCCTAATGACGGAAGCTACAAAGCTGATTGAAAGCTCCCTCGATAGGTCGTAAACGAGTAGGAAGGTTGTGACTGGCTAAGGCGTCATCCGTCACCAGCCAATGACAAACAGTTTTTAAAACTTCTCGACCAATAACAAGCCAGCGATACCTATTTCCGGGCAAGAATGGCATGCCAGACTGCCTCTCCACCTTCTGTCCCCGTCATCTAAAACTAATTCTCGTTTTATTTTGAATGCTTGCGTTTTAAGTAGTTTTAATGTATCAGATAGTAAGATATATAAGTAAGGAGCCTGTGTTGCTAATGTATTGGTGGTAGAAGGTGTGTATGTGTGTTAAAATGGTGAATATTTGTGATATGGGGCGGCTCCGCGGCAAGTATTTCTCCGTCACTCTCTGCCCCGCCAGCTCGGCCAGCAGTCACCTCATCATAACATCTTTAAATCACCCTTATTTAAGGTGACACACGGTGCTACATTGATTTAGATAATGACACGTGGATATAACATCTCACCATAATCACTAAGTTGTATAATAACGAGTGATAAGACGTTTAAGCCTGCCCAAACCTACCTTGGCGGAGGAGGCGGCGGCCTGCCCCGTCCGACGCCTCTCTCAAAAACCGCCGTCATCCGCCTCACCTGTGCCTTCCTGAAGAAGACAGTCAGCTCCTATGCCTGTGATAGCACCATAGGATATCACCAGTGATCATAGGATGCCTCAAAGGGTCCTCGCTTTCCTACTAAATAATTACCAAGGAGATCTCCGCTGGCGGCGGACATCGGCTGCCGCCCGCACAACACAACACCCCGTTATCAGCTGTATAATATGTGCCTTCCTGAAGAAGTCAGGTCAGCTCCCACGCATGTGATAGCACCATAGGATATCACCAGGGATCATAGGATTCCTAAAGGGGTTCTCGCACCCCTACTAAATATTACCAAATTTTATGATAGCTTGAAAAACATGTCTTTTTTTTTTTTTTTTTTTTTTTTTTTTTTTTTTTTTTTTTTTTTTTTTTTTTTTTTTTTTTTTTTTTTTTTTAATTGTTGGGGTCCTGGAACCAAACCTATATTTTACCATTAGTTATGTGTTTCGTTATACGAGATTTCGCTTTACGAGTATGCCAGGTGGAACCAAACTGCTTGTATCTTCGGGACCTCCCTATATACTATATATATTATTATTATTTTTTTGGTTTTTGGCCGTGAAAATGTACAGTACCTTGCATTATAGAAAAATGTCAGGCTGGGTTTCCTTGTTGGATGGTTTTTTTCCTACTACTTTCGATTCCATTGTGATCAACATTGATTTGCAGCTTGTAGTGAGGACATTCATGGGCTGGCCTCCCTGTAAACACACACAAAGCAAACATGTACAATAGGCTTATCAACGGCACAAATGCATGTGGCGTGTAGGCACATTTGTGGGGATCATTATTCACTGACCCACAAAGCAAATGTGACTTGTCTATCTAAGCTCCTCCTATGTTATGTGGCCATCACTGTATAGACGACTCATGTGACTTGTCTATCTATGCTCCTCCTATGTTATGTGGCCATCACTGTATAGACGACTCATGTGACTTGTCTATCTATGCTCCTCCTATTCTATGTGGCCATCACTGTATAGACGACTCATGTGACTTGTCTATCTAAGCTCCTCCTATTCTATGTGGCCATCACTGCATAGACGACTAATGTCTGGCCGCTGACCACTCACATAATATTCACCTCAAAACACTTGTTCAAATTAATAAAAACAATGGTGCTTCCTTGAAAGAAAGTTATACTCTATTTTTTTTAACGAGGCAAAAAATCCTGACCTCTTGCTGCTTACTGACTGATATTTGATGCCAAGAGAAGGGAATACTACGCTTCTAAATTTCAGCTGTATTTTATTATAGTTAACCATGTTATCAGGTAAACATAGGCATCATTTTAAGCATAAGACCTTAAGATAGAATGGATTTTTTGCCTTGTTAAAAAAAGTAGACTATAATTATACTATGAAAGCCATGGTACCGGCTCAAAACATTGCATGCTGATCAAGTTTATGGAGCTACCTATAAAATAATGTGTTTATACTTACTACATCTATGGTGTCGCGTAGCATGGATGTAAAGTCGTAGCATGCATGTACTTCAAGTTTTTGGTGCCATTCCTGCAGCTTGTCGCCCTTTACCAGGAGGAGATGGCTGCCTCCATTGTTACAGGCCTCCACCCAACACTGCCAGTAACTTTGCCATCCATCCGACCCCCTGCAAACCATTCAGTTATAATAATAATAATAATAATAATAACACCCATCGGACTCCCTACAAAGCATACATTAACCCCTTCACGCCCAGGTCTTTCCTTTGCTATAAAAAATTGTCTGTTGTCAAGCCATAAAATTACGAAAAGTAACTGAATATACCAAATTAGTTAGTGGAAAGGATACTAAACAGGTCATATCTATAAAATATTGCTTATATTCACTAAAAAGTGTCTAATGGTAGTCAAATTACAATGGAAATTACACTCTGGGTCTCAAGGGGTTAATGTTATCGTCACAAAGATAATGTTGTTAATGACAGTATGGGGCATGCTAGTCCTTTACAATAGTACACAGACTATGGACTAGAGGAGAAAATCTGATCCTACAAATGTTACACCAACAAGGGAAGAAAACACAGAAAATAGTACAATAGCAATTAACCCCTTCACGCCCAGAGATTGCCATTAATAGATAAAATCGTCTGCTGTTAGCCTTAAAATTACCAAAAGTTCCTTAATATTAGGTTGGATATCCGGCAAATTGGTATTATATTCTTATTTAACTTATACTAAATAGCTTGTCCATGTTTCCTTAAATAACTATTAATATTAAATAAATATTGCTTAAATTCCCTAAAGATTGTCTAATGGTACCCAAATTACAATGGAAATTACGTTCTGGGCCTCAAGGGGTTAATGTCATATTTATATAGAGACTCAACTAAGCATATATACAATACCAAACTAGGTGTACATTAGTTTATATTGTTATGCATAAAAAAAGCATCCCTTGCTTATAAAACAATCACATTGTGTGTCTTAAGTTACGGCAGGAATTCACTCGTACATAGCTATTCCCAATCCTCGTTTTAGTTATGACTGCGACATACGCCCGCCTACACTCATAATAATTTGTGATACATAACTATTTTCCGTATTTTTTAGTACAGGCAGGTCCCGTTATACGAGCATTCGATATACGAGAATCCGATGATACGAGATGTGTAAATGAGGGTCTATTTTCAATATACGAGATCGAAAATCCAATGTTACGACATTAAAACTGGGGTGAGTAAAATTATCAAGTTATTTACTAAAGTAAATTACAAGTTATTTACTAAAATTATAGTCATTTACTGACTATATGATTTTATCTAAGGTTGTACGATAATCAATCTGAAAATAACGTGCAGACTGGCCAACGACTGCTCGAGACTGGTATTAGCAGAGGTAGGAAGTCTCCAGGCTCGCTTATTATTGTTTGGTATGCTATGAAATATAATTTCTCTAAGTGAATGTAGACATATGATTGCATTTGGATGGATATCATTCATATATATGAGTAAAGAGATGAAATACAAGCAAGGGACTCATCCACGTCTGGCAGCGTGGCCTTTGGCAGCAGCAGCAGCAGCATGAGCCGGCCCATGAAGCCCGTGAGGTGGATATCAACACCATTAGACCAAGGGAGATAGATGTCTTTGGTAATATTTAGTAGGGGAGCAACCCCTTGAGGAATCCTATGATCCCTGGTGATATCCTATGGTGCTATCACAGGCATGGGAGCTGACTGTCTTCAGGAAGGCACAGGTGAGGTGGATGACGGCGGGTTTTTACTCAAAACTTTTGAGTGGCGGCGCTGCTGGAGCCGCCACCTCCTCCGCCACGGTAGGTTTGGGCAGGCTTAAACTTCTTATTACTCGTTATTATACAACTTAGTGATTAAGGTGAGATGTTATATACACGTGTCATTATCTAAATCAATGTAGTACCGTGTGTCGCCTTAAATAAGGGTGATTTAAAGATGTTATGATGGAGGAGACTGCTGGCGGGGCAGTGAGTGACGGAGAGGCCTTGCCGCGGGGCCTCCCCATATCACAAATATTCACTATTTTAACCCACACACCTTCTACCACCAAAACACTAGCAACACAGGCTCCTTACTTATACATCTTACTATCTGATACATTAAAACTCCTTAAAACGTAAGTATTCCGAATAAAACGAGAATTAGTTTGAGATGACGGGAACAGAAGGCGGAGAGAGGCAGTCTGGCATGGCATTCTTGCCCGGAAATATGTCTCGCTGGCTTGTGATTGGTCGAGAAGTTTTAAAAACAGTTTGTCATTGGCTGGTGACTGATGATGAGCTTGATGACATCATTTATGTTTTATGTTTAATTAATGTGCAGTTATGTTATTTTGTGTGCTATTTTCTCTTTCAGAATGCTTTTTCTACAGAATAGGTAGTACAGTGTGGGTAATATAGACGCTGTGTGTTTGTTGTGTTTGCTATAGTTTATTTTAGCTTGAAAAACATTACTTTTTTTTTTTTTTTTTTTTAAATTGATGGGGTCCTGGAACCAAACCTATATTTTACCATTAGTTATGTGTTTCGTTATACGAGATTTCGCTTTACGAGTATGCCAGGTGGAACTTAACTGCTCGTATCTTCGGGACCTCCCTGTATATGGTTATGACGTACGCTCACCTCAACTCATAATAATTTGTTATACATAACTATTTTCCGTATTATTTAGTATATGGTTATGATATACGCCCGCTGTAACTCACAAAAATTACAATGGAAATAACGTTCAGTTCCTCCATGGGTTAATGAGCTCACCTGAAGGCATGGCTGCGGGCCAACACTCTGCCCCTGAAAAGCACCATGGTGACCAACACACACACGCCCCAGCCAGGCACCAAGCAGGCACCACTGGTCTCCCTTGGTGTTGTGCCAGGGCCTCAGTGCTACATGACCTAGTGCCACAGGTCCACAGCCAGCACGGGTCTCACTGAAAGGGTCACAATAGGGTTATAGACTTCTTTTTTTACGAGTAGAAAATTCCATTGTATCTTACCCTTCGCGCCCAGATCTTTCCTTTGCTATATAAAATTGTCTGTTGTTTGTTAGCCATAAAATTACGAAAAGTAACTGAATATACCAAATTAGTTAGTGGCCAAGGATACTAAACAGGTCATATCTATATAATATTGCTTATATTCACTAAAAATTGTCTAATGGTACCCAAATTACTATGGAAATTACGTTCTGGGCCTTAAGGGGTTAAGGTCTCATGTTTAAAAATAGTTAGGTCATAAAATAATGATTGAATTTTTTTTATTAACCTAACCTCAATATACCTAACCTAACCTGGTTAAATTCTAGTCCTTTCCCGCCCTTAAGTCTCGTTAGGAGGTTATTGTTAAGGTTATGATAGGTTATAGTGAGGTTAGGTTAGTAATATTATTTTTGGGGGTCCAGGGCGGGGGTAATATAGGGGGGAGGGGAGTTAAAGGGGGCATCTCTCCCCCACTTTATAATTTCGTTTCAGAGGTATCTGAAGGGATCTGTGAAGGTCTGGAGAAAAAAAAGATATTATTCTAGTGTTTGCCCATACTCCCCCTTCTCCCCCAAAACAAGCTTGGGGACCTCGGGTAATACGGGATATTTGGCTGGGCTACAAAACATGTGTCGCAACCACATAGTTTTTGAGTTAGGGGTGTTGTAAAAATTCCCTAGAATTTGGGATAATGGATTGGATTTCTTCTGAGTCCAGAGACGTGTGAACCTGACAATCCTCATAAACAGAATGATGACCGGAGTGTCGAGACCCCCACCCCCCCCACCCTGCTAAGAGGTAAGTTACAATTTTGTTAGGTTACGGGGGGGGGGGGGGGCTGTTAAGAGGTTAGGTTAGATTATCAGGGGGTGAAGGGGGGCGCAACCCTCCCCGCAGAGGTTTAGGTTAAATTTGATGAGGCGGAGGTTAGGTTAGATTATTGGGGGCAAGTGATGACGTCATAGGGTGAACACCGAGAGTACTTTCCGCTAGGCAGACATCATGCCGGCGTAAATAGCGGCTTAAATGAATTAAAAAATCTTCCAATAAATCAAGAAACATAAAACCTTATACATCTACGCTCAGGGGATAGATGGGAAAAAAAAAAAATTGAATAAAAAAAATACAAGGGTTACGCCAAGCCCGAACGTAGGACCGTGAAACAAGCATAATAACATATCAAAAAAATATTACAAACATATTGGTTTAATTATCTAACACAATTATTGCCTCAAACTCAAGAAATTTTTTTTTTCTTCGGAGAAATAGTGTTGACGTGACAAAACACGATTTGACGCCTTCCTGTAAATAGCCTCATAACACGCTTCACTAAGTACACTATCTATATGGAAATGCGATATAAATCAGACAAACAAGAAAAGCCTCATAAACCTGGAATTGGCGGGAGAATTATCAAAATAAGCGGAGTATATAGGGGGCGCCGCCACCAGTGCCATATTTCTTCTAATTTTTATCGACTTTTTAAATATCACATTAAAAATTATGGTACATATATCAAAATTCATGATTTGAAATGCCGATTCTAACACTGTAATCAGATCCATGATTGAACCAGAAACAAGAAAGTTTTTTTGAAATATATTTACGTGAGCAGGCAGGTTCACACGGCTTTTTTCGGCCCTTTTGTAGCGCGGGGAAGTCAGAGAAGAGGTCTGGGACTGGGGTTGGGAGTCATGATCGCCCTAGGTTTAAAAAACAAAATCACACGCCGCTCGATCGGTCTTTTATCGGCCGAGCGGCCGAGAATTTCGCGCGCCAAATTCAAATAAACGCAGAAGCCAGCACCACCCTCTTCCCAATCACCCCAATTATTGGTATAATTTCGGCATTGGGCACTAAAAACTAACAAATTTAACTTACATCAACGTGCAGATCTTTTCATCCTTAATTTGAATCCCAATTTCCCCAATTTCCATGGCAATGGCGATACATATGTAATGCGAGAAAATGTGTTAATCCTGTGACTCACGATTGACGAAAAGTTTACATTGAGTGGTGAGAGTAAAGTAATATATATATATATAGTAATTAAATGCTCACAATTTTCCTTCACTCCTCACTCCTTAATCAGTTAGATATAGGTTCCGGCAATATTTTATACCCGCGGTTCGCTAGTGACGTCACGGCAAGAAGGCGAGGTAAGGGAAAATACACGGTTTCTTTCTCTCTCTGGCCAGCCTTTGTCGCGACAACACACGCGCGGAGAGTCGTGTCGTACGACCCTTTTCGAAGGTATGTGTGGGGCGGTGTATTTATAAGGATGTATAGGGCAGTGATTAGTTATGTATTGGACATTATATATTCATTGGGTTACGTGTATTCAGGGTTCTGGAGCTGAGCTGAGCTGAGCTGAGTGAGCTGAGCTGAGCTGAGTGGGTGGGTTAACCCCTGAGGGACCCACGTGTGTGCTGATGGTGGTTGTGTGTTGCTGAGCTGAGCTGAGTGGATGACCCGCTGATACAACAGTGTATGGCATGATTCATCGTGAGTGTGTGTGTAGATAGGTACATTACCTAGTGACGGTGGTTAGGAATTTTTGGGATTATGTTAAGCCCGAGTGAGAATTTCATCGTGTCGGGTATTATTATTGTGTAGTGATTTTTGGTGAAACCTTAGAGTGGGGATGTGAATACTGGCATCAACACAGTGATAATATACAGAAACCCTGTTAACGAGTCGTTTATTAAGTCCCAGTATACTCACATATTCTCTAAATCCTTAATTTTTTCCCCCACTTATTGTGGGTGGTGGCAGCGTAATCGCCAGGTTTGTGGAGCCCTTCAAGTTAACATCAAGCTATAAAGGGGGGCACTACAAGTTGGTGGCAGCTGGTTAGGGATCCATTTCAGGGTTCCCCTTACCCACATGCTAACAGATAAAGACAGTAGTGATGGCCTGGCACATGCCGTGGCGGGGAAGTGTAAGGGTGCTGTGAGAAACAAGCACGCCTAAGACCTGCAGTTGAACATGAACATGAAGGTGAAGTGGGAGGTGAAGGTCGAAGGTCGAAGATTTCTTGGTCTCCTTTGAAAATCTCCTCATCCATACGATGTTTCGGCCTGTCTTTGTTCTTGTTCTTCTTGAGGTCATTGTACGCCTTTACCAGCTTTGACAGCTTCGTGCCGGCGTGTATTACTGTAGTTGTCGGAATCCAACACGGGAATGTTTGCACGCAAACATTCCCTACACGCTGATGTACTTTTTATCGAAATTGGCAATGGGTCCCAAAATCATCATACATGCGCACAGTATGACCCTGTAGAAAACCCCCTGGGCGCACGTCTTAGGTTAAATATGGGAACAACATTTCCTTTCCTCCACAATAATGGCACATCGCCTATCTCAACCGATTTCCTAAAAATGTGCACTAACGACTCACTAACAACCTCTTTGCATTCTTTTAATACTCTGGGATACACTTCATCTGGTCCTGGCGATTTAAAATTCTTCATTTTATCTATACCCTCTTCCACCATTTCCCTAGTTATCACAATGTCTTTGAGTTTCTCCTCATCGCTTCCTTTGAACATCTGTTCACTTTCAGGTATTGCCTGTGTATCCTCAGTAAAAACACTTTAAGAAATAATCATTTAGATTTTTACATATATATCCTCATCCGTATTTAAGACCTCACCCTGCCCTAACCTTAACGGCCCCAATAATTCCCTTGTCTTGGTTTTATATACCTGATAAAACCCCTTTGGGTCGCTTTTCGCCTGTCCTACTTTAATCTCATAATTGTTTAGCTACTCTTGTTAATCTCTTCACTGTCCTCGCCATCACGTTATACTGTTCTTTGCTCTCCAGTCCAGCCTTGAACCTTAAATACATGTTTATTTTTACTCCAATGTTGTGTTTTAAACTAGTGGTCATCCATTTCGGGTCACTCTTTCTTGACCTTATTTCCCTATAAGGAATATTATTTTTCTGTCCGTCAATTAAATTCCTTACAAATAAGATATAATCCCCCCCCCCCCGCTCCGACCTCACTTTCAGCTTTAACCGCGCTGGCCTTGAAACATTCCTTTATCCTACTCTCGCTAATCTCCACCAGGTGTCTTCCTAATCCTTCATAATTGGCCTTTCCAGCTGTCACCGCCCTGTCCTTGACCACCTTACCGTGGGAAAATTTCTTCCCCTCCATCACACACCTTTTATTAATCAACTCCAGGTGTCTTCTTAATCCTGCATAATTGGCCTTTCTGAAATTAGGTATTCTTTGCTTATTGACACTTAATTTTCCAACTTCCCATTTTAACCCTTTCACGTACAGATGACGTCTTTGAGCGTCATCCGGTACGTGTAGGCCATACGTACAGATGACGTCTTTGAGCGTCATCCAAAAATAATATTTTAAAATATTTATTAAAAATCTTAAAAAGTGCGCGGTTGACGTGAGATTCACTTGACCGTTGGAGCAAATTACAATATATTATATTAAAATATATTTTGTATAATATAATATTGTATAATATATTATACAAAATATTTAAATTAAAATGATTAAAAAAAAAAAAAATTACGCTATCTTTCACTTCGTTGTATGGCTTTATTTTTGAGCGAATTACAATATATTATACTTCATTGGAAAGGAAATTTATTCAGCTACTAGCCGCAAAGCCGCCCTCCGGGCGGACTTTTTGGCTAGCTCCTGCGGAGGGCTATTGGTGGGCCTTCGGCCCACCACCTGTGTTTGGTGGGCCTTCGGCCCACCAAACATGGACTCTCCAGATAGCCCCTTTTAACTTTCCTGAAATCATGGATGTAAAAATGTATGTATTCCCCCCACTCATTCACTCACCCATTACCCATCACCCTTCACCCATTCACTCACCCATTACCCATCACCCCCACCCATTCACTCACCCATTACCCATCACCCCCCACCCATTCACTCACCCATTACCCTTCACCATACACCCATTCACTCACCCATTACCCATCACCCCCCACCCATTCACTCACTCATTACCCATCACCCCCCACCCATTCACTCACCCATTACCCATCACCACACACTCATTCACTCACCCATTACCCATCACCCCCCACCTATTCCCTCACCCATCACCCATCACCCCCAACCCATCACCCCCCACCCATTCACTCACCCATCACCCCACACCCATTACCCATCACCCCACCCATTCACTCACCCATTACCCATCACCCTACATCAAGGCTTCCTCAATTCTCGCAACCCACTTTTGTTTTCACAATTCTCGCTAATAGGCTGCTAAAAAAAAAAAAAAAAAAAGTGATCGGATCATCTCATAAGTGGGCTTATGACCTTCCCCTGGTCGACCCGATTCCAAAAATGTGCCATATGAGGTGTTTGCGCCACGGGGGGCGGAACCTATACCACACACACACACACACACACACACACACAGACAGACAGACAGACAGACGACAGACAGACAGACACACTTTCGCTTTTATTAATATAGATGTCATGGAATGTAGAAAAATCTTCTATGATAAGTTGATTTTTGTCATATTATTTTTTGCCGCGTTTTTTTTTTTTTTTTTTTTTCACTTCTAACTCGAGGTTTTGTAAGTTATTTTCACGCTAGTGTATTTTTTTTAACATTGTATGATATAGGATATGATCTTAGCTTAAAAACGAAACATAATTGAACTCTATTCCTTTGATAGTTTAGTTTCTAGACGCGGTGGAAGTACAACTTTTTTCCCGCGCGTGACATTTCGGGTGACAATGGGTTTACGCGGGACAACAAAAAGTGAATGACAATGGTGACGTGAAAGGGTTAAGCTAAATCTGATTTCATAATGGTCGCTATTATCTAACTTTCCACCGACCTCCACATCTGTAACTAAATCTGTTCTGTTTGTCAGTAATAAATCTAGAATATTATCTCCTCTAGTAGGCTCCTTGATTGCTTGACTTAGGAAGTTATCCTGGATTATATTTAACAATTCATCTGCATCGCTGTCACCTATGATTAAATCCCAGTCTATATTCCTAAGATTAAAATCTCCTACCACGCATAGTCGATTATATCTGCAAGCCTTGTTTATTTCTTCCCATATAGGAGCTGAATCCTCTTTACATAAGTTTGGAGGCCTATACACTACACCCAAAGCCATTTTCTCAGATCCCTCCGTAACCTCTACCCATATAGACTCTATGCTGTCATCTGTTTTTATAACATTATTAACACAACACTGCAATGCATCTCTTGCATAAAGTGCAACTCCTCCACCTCGCCTGCCTACTCTGTCCTTGTGAAATAGCTTATACCCAGCTATCTCGACCTCCGGGTCAAATACCTTTCCTGACATATCTAACCATGTTTCTGTTAATGCTATTATATCAAAATCCTCTACACTATTTATTCCTCTCAGGAAATCTATCTTGTTTAAAATACTCCTACAGTTTGTATAGAAAACCTTCAAGCAGCTCCTCTTCTTTTTGTCCATTTTCCCTTTATCTTTAACTAAACCCCTCCTCTCTCTCTTCTTACAAAACACTTTAGTTCCCTGCCTTCTGAAACTCCTCCTAGTGTCGCAATTTTCCTTCACCCCAGTGTCTAATCCCCGGTTCTCTATCTTAAAAAAGCCTGCAGTGCATCTACCTCCCTTTCAAAGGATTTAGACAAGATCTGAACTCCTTTTCTCGAAAAGTGTACCCCGTCCCTGCGGTAGAGGTGGTTATGCCCGAAAAATAGGTCCCATTTGTCGACAAAGGCCCAACCATTGGCTTAGCAATGAAGTGCCAGGAGGCAATTCTGAGTAATAGCCCTGGAGTACCACAAGTTGTCAACATAGCATCTTGGAAGGACACCACACACCACAGGGAACCCACCCCTGTCCCTAACTTTACCTACAGCTTCCTTGAACCGCCATAGTAATTCCTCACTTCTTACACACTCATCATCGTTTCCCCCAGCGCTCAGGCAGACGATGGGCTTTTTCCCTTGTTCCGCCATGCACTCAACTATCTTATCACTAACATAACCTATCCCCTTCCCTGGGTAACTCACCGACTTCATACGCATCCCTTCTCTGTCACAAAACCTGCTGTCAAGATGCCTAATCTGACTGTCACCAACAACTAAGATTTTACCTTCGGGTAATGATGTATCGTCAACCGTCCTTTCCTTATCTTCCTCTTGCAGCCCCGAGAGTACCTGAAATGAGTTTGTGCACACAACATGGTCATTGTTTACCTTTATCTCCTTCGGGCGGGCTCCATGATCAACTACCTTCCATTCACCAATCCCTGGTGACTTACTAGGAACCACTGGTACCCCTCCAGGTACATCCCTCGCATGTGCCCCTCCACTCACTCCACTTGGACCTCCACCTCCACACTTATGAGATCGTATCTCTATTTCCTGCTTCCTCACCATGCTTTTCAAATCGTTCACTTCACTATCAAAGTACCTTTTCAGGTCTTCAATCGACTCCAAAATAGTCTTAAGCGCCACTCCACACCCTTCACTACACTCCCCCTCGACCCTTCTCCCTCCTTCTACCGCACTCGTTTTCACCTCAGACTCTCCTCCACCTCTCCTCCCACTACACACCTCTACAACACCCTCGACTCGACGAACAACACCATCGCCTCCACTAGCCATGTCGACGCTAATCCCTTCAGCAGCTGCCATTTTAACTCAGGTCTGACCTGACCACACACACACACGGAGCTGCTAGGAGCACGTCTTGTCGACAAGACAACACCTCTGTACTGTACTGCAGGTACTGTACCTGCCAATGCTAATGCCATATCATTAAGAGAGAGAAAAAGAAATAAAACTTAGTCCAACACACAGATGAGGACTGGAAACCATTAACAAAAATAAATACACGCATAATATAGATGGATTGATGACAACAATAATTC
>JACEEZ010024593.1:67500-69180 GCA_016584305.1 Chionoecetes opilio
TTTCCCTCATGTTAAAAATCTAAGTTGTTTCCCTCATGTTAAAAATCTAAGTTATGTTTCCCTCATGTTAAAAATCTAAGTTATGTTTCCCTCATGTTAAAAATCTAAGTTATGTTTCCCTCATGTTAAAAATCTAAGTTATGTTTCCCTCATGTTAAAAATCTAAGTTGTTTCCCTCATGTTAAAAATCTAAGTTATGTTTCCCTCATGTTAAAAATCTAAGTTATGTTTCCCTCATATTAAAAATCTAAGTTATGTTTCCCTCATGTTAAAAATCTAAGTTATGTTTCCCTCATGTTAAAAATCTAAGTTATGTTTCCTGCATGTTAAAAATCAAAGTTGTGTTTCCCTTATGTTAAAAATCAAAGTTATGTTTCCCTCATGTTAAAAATCTAAGTTATGTTTCCCTTAGTAGCGTCAAAAAACTGTCTTTTCTTCAATGATTTTCTTAGAGCACAGGTATCCATGTATGCTTTTCTATGTACTTTGATACCATGTCCCCTGATGTGCCTGTACTTTGTTCCTGTTTTTGTTTTTGCTCTAGTACTTAAGTTTACTCCTTGGCTTGTTCTTATCGCTTTGTTTTTTGTATGTATGCCTCCGGTCGAGAATAAAATTATTATTATTATTATTATTATTATTATTATTATTATTATTAAAGGACAAATAAATCAATCAATTAAAATAAGCTTAATAAATAAAAGCATTCATTTCCTTCGCGATTCTCTTTTTAATATTCCAGTATAAAAATTTCCCAAGTAAAAGTTTCCCTCCGTAGCGTCAAAATTCAGTCTTTTCTTCAATGATTTTCTTCTGCTCGACATAAATATAAATAAACATGAGCATATCATTAACATAATCCCCACAAAACATGCGTCAAAGATTATATTACGCCTTCACGCCCAGATCTTTCCTTTGCTATAAAAAATCGTCTGTTGTTAGCCATAAAATTACGAAAAGTCACTGAATATACCGAATTAGTTAGTGGACAAGGATACTAAACAGGTTATATCTATAAAATATTGCTTATATTCACTAAAGATCGTCTAATGGTACCCAAATTACAATGGAAATTACGTTGTGGGTCTCAACGCCTTAACCCCTTCACGCCCAAATCTTTCCTTTGCTATATAAAATCGTCGGTTGTTAGCCATACAATAACGAAAAGTAACTGAATATACCAATTTAGTTAGTGGACAAGGATACTAAACAGGTCATATCTATAAAATATTGCTTATATTCACTAAAATCGTCTAATGGTACCCAAATTACAATGAAAATTACGTTGTGGGTCTCAAGGCCTTAAACTCACCGGCCTTAACTCAACGCCTTAAACTCACCGGCCTCAACTCAACGCCTTAAGCTCACCGGCCTTAACTCAACGCCTTAAACTCACCGGCCTTAACTCAACGCCTTAACCTCACCGGCCAGAAAATATTGTATTATAGAAACTACATTTTTGTTTTTACCTCAAGCATTAATTGAATTTCATCTGCATTTTTTTTAGTTTTCCCTGCTTGAAAATTATTACATCAAAGCAAGATAATTTTACTGAATATTCGTAAGATAATTTGATTGAATATTCGTGTTATTATAACAGGGATGTCAACAAGAAAAAAAACTCGAATAATAATAGGATATTTAACTCCTGCATTTTGAAATTATCATCAGACAGCTTTA
>JACEEZ010024593.1:74659-84659 GCA_016584305.1 Chionoecetes opilio
TTTAGTAGGGGTGGAGTAGAAGTTTTTAATTTTTTAGTGGGAAGTGGAGAAGTTATTTTGTTTTCTTAGTGGCGGGTGGAGTAGAAGTTTTATATTTTTTTAGTAGGGGGTGGAGTAGAAGTTTTTATATTTTTTTAGTAGGGGGTGGAAAAGAAGTTTGTAATTTTGTTAGTGGGAGTGGAGTAGAATTTTTTTTTTCTAGTATGGGGTGGAGTAGAAGTTTGTAATTTTTTTAGTGGGAGTGGAGTAGAAGTTGTACATTTCTCTCTGGCGTTTAAGGGGATCGGAGAGACTGAAGGGGATTCTAATTAAACGTTTGAAGGGTTGGATGTGACAAAGAGAAAGATGTATCGATGGGTTGTCCAGAGGCGTATCAAGTGGCTAGTATTTCTCTCTCTCTCTCTCTCTCTCTCTCTCTCTCTCTCTCTCTCTCTCTCTCTCTCTCTCTCTCTCTCTCTCTCTCTCTCTCTCTCTCTCTGGTCTCTTTACCCGCCAATATTGCAGATTCAACTCTCGCCGTATTTCTCACTTCTCACCTCTCTCCCTTCCCTTCCTTATTTGACCCCAATCTATATTCTATTTTTCGACTTTACAGGAAGACAAAATCTCAGGCTAACCCCCCCCCCCCCCCCCCCCCCCCAATTCACCGCATCTCAACACCGTCGATTGATGAGGAGGATTCTCACCGTAGATCAAATATCGAATCGTAATATCGAATAAATATACAACTTCAAATTCAATAAGGCATTACTATCCTCAATTACAACTCTCCTTCTAATGACTAATGACTTCTAAACGCCACAATAAAACTATTAAGTCATGTTTACCGAGTCTCTATTATCCACGAACCACAGAATTTCTCAGCCACAATAATTAAGCCATTCACAACAGCATTCACTTTCATAATTTATTTTCACCAAGAGAAAATTTAAATAATGTTAATGAAAAATTTTGGAATTAAGAAAAACATTTAAAAAGAGGGAAGGGATGGCAAGATTTTCTCCACAATATCCACGAAGCAATTAATTTCTCAACCACAATCAAGCCTTTTACAATTCACTTTCAGGTCCGTCAAGTCAGAGGAAGAGAAGAAGAGAAGAGGAAGGGAAGAAGAGAAGAGGAAGAGAAGAAGAGAAGAGGAAGGGAAGAAGAGGAAGAGGAAGGGAAGAAGAGGAAGAGAAGAAGAGGAAGAAAAGAAGAGAAGAAGAGAAGAGGAAGAGAAGAAGAGAAGAAGAGAAGAAGAGAGGAGGAAGAGAAGAAGAGAAGAAGAGAAGAAGAGAGGAGGAAGAGAAGAAGAGAAGAAGAGAAGAGGAAGAGAAGAAGAGAGGAGGAAGAGAAGAAGAGAGGAGGAAGAGAGGAAGAGAAGAAGAAGAAGAGAAGAAGAGAAGAGGAAGAGAAAGAGAAGAAGAGAAGAGGAAGAGACATCCTTAGTCTTTCTCAGCGTCTTGGCGAGGGGAAAAAAAAGTATCGATAAAAATACCACTCAAAGAAAATTCGTAACTGCTCTGATGTATATATTTTTTTCTCTCTCTTTTAATATTTCCAGCCCAATGCGGCGGAGCGGATCCCAGGGAAGTCGCATCAAGGGACAGACACGCATGAGAACCCTGACCAAGACGCAAAGGAAAAGACTGCGAAGGAAAAGATTAAAAAAAAAGTAAAAAATTAAATAAAAATTCTTAAAAGGACATTCGCCATTTTTAGAAGTCTTTTAACGAGGAGAAAATATACTATAAAAAGATCATTCAGAATCGAGGCGGCTATTTTTATGCCTGGAAATCAAGGAAATCGTAAAAATAAGTGAAGTTTAATAAGATAATGGAGTGAATAATGAGATAAAAGGCTTAAAACTCTTACGGGAAACTAATTAATTATATGAAAAAAATAGTAAAACTTCTTATAGTTAGAAAATCTTTGAATAAAAAAAAATGGACTGTGAAATACAGCTAGGCACTAATGGAAAAAAACCATAGAAATATATTTGAATAATACTCCTAACCAACGCCACCACCATTGGAAGTCACTGCCTACAGGCGCTATAGGCATAAATGACCCCCAAAAAAACAAAAAAAACAAAAAAAGGGTGTATGTATCGCGTATGTATGTCGTCTGTATCGCGATGCCCGACATCTGGGGGCGCGATGGTGTGGCAGAAATGGAGTCCCACAGCACTTGACTACAACACACACACACATACATACATACATACATACATACATACATACACACACACACACACAGGTAGTGGTAAGTAAAGTTTTCATCCAGCTTACGTCACAAGGATGGAGGAGGAGGAGGAGAGGGAGGAGGAGGAGGAGGAGGAGGAGGAGGAGGAGGAGGAGAGAGAGAGGAGAGAGGAGGAAGAGGAGGAGAGGAGAGAGGAGGAGAGGAAGAGGAGGAGGAGGAAGAGGAGGAGGAAAGAGGAGGAGGAGGAGGAGGAGGAAGAGGAGGCTAAGGTCAACGTTTCCTCGCTCTTTCACAGCATTGCGTCACGGAGCAGCTAGGTAGTGGTGGGCGTGTGTTGTCTGCCTTGTGTGGTGGGCGGGGCGTAACGGGTGGGCGTATGGTGGGTGAGTGGGTGGGAGGCCGAGTGAGTGGGTGGGTGAGTGAATGGGTGGGCGAGTGGGGGCGTGACGGGTGGTGGGCGGGCGTGTGGTGGGTGGGTGGTGGGTGACGGGTGGGCGGGGTTCCCAGGTGCAGGGAACCCACTAATGCAGATGAAGGGAGTGGATACAGAGCGGTGGAGGTGGATAGTTGTGAAGAGCCACAATTGCACCCCGTAATTAATGTGGAGCGGCGATGCATTCAGGTGTGTGGAGGTAATTGGTTCCTTGCACATGACGTCACAACCCTCGCAGCGCAGAAAACAGACGCCGGAGATACGATTGTGGAGAGCTAACAAACGCCACTAGCTATGTTTACCACAGTGACTATAATGAAGAGGCCATTTTGTGGAGCTTTTAAATGTTCCAATAAGTCAATTAAGTTCCATTCAGGCATTGAGGTGTTCAGGGTGTGGAGGTAATTGCCGCGTCGCCCTTTTTCACTCACGCCGCCTTTATGCCACGACTCAAATAACGTCTATTACAACCTTTTTATGTCGCTCTGAATCACCTGACGACGATGCGGCACCTGAAGTTTTTTGTGTTGACTTTTTTTTGGGTCCTACTTTTTTTGGTATTATTTATTTAGATTTACTTTGTGTGTGTGTTGGTGTGCGTGTGTGTGTGTGCGTGTGCGTGTGCGTGTGTGTGTGTGTGTGTTTCAGTCAAAATAAGCATCACACAACTTTCCAGCCGCATATTTCTTTGTTATTCCAAGCGTTTAGTGCAAAGAGAACCCGTAATTTTGACTTCATTATCACTGGACTCATTCGTTTCCCCCGCTCTCTCCTTTCCTCTCTTTCTCCTTTTCCTGGGCTGACGTTAAGTACCTCCCACGTAATGCTATATTTAAAGGCATTAATGTGTTTTTAAGTTGATATGGATTAATATGGACTATTTATGAAAGGCTCGAGAGGGGTTTGAGGGGTTGAGGAGTCACCACCACGATGGCTTTGATGCTATAATGGTGTTTGTTTTGGGATCATCAACACCAGGTGATGAGCTTAGTGCTAGAGGGGCGGGAGGGACCGATTTTTGACGTTGTTATTAAGTTTTGGAGGCGAGGGAAGTGGATAATGCTATGGTGTGGCAGTACTATTTTATTTTATTTTATTTGCTTTAGTACTTAAATTCATTCCCTCATGTCTGTATATTATGTTCTTGGTGGTTATTTTTACTGTCTGAGTTTGGGTGAAAATTAAATGATTAGTAGTAGTAGTAGTAGCAGTACGGGGTGTGGTGTGGTGTGGTGTGGTGTGGTGTGGTGTGGTGTGGTGTGGGGTGTGGTGTGGTGTGGTGTGGTGTGGGTGGGGTGGGGTGGGGTGGGGTGTGGTGTGGTGTGGTGTGGTGTGGTGTGGTGTAGTGTGGTGTGGTGTGGGGTGGGGTGTGGTGTGGTGTGGTGTGGTGTGGTGTGGTGTGTTGTGGCCCTGTTGAAGTGTTTCCTGACGAGGGTACTGCCGCTGGACAAAGCCTCGAGACGTTAAGCGGATTGCCCCGAAGGTAGGGTGAGGGATGACGCCTTTGATTGGCTGCTCTTGGATTTGACATCGTGTGTGTGTGTGTGTCTGTGTCTGTGTCTGTGTCTGTGTCTGTGTGTGTGTGTGTGTGTGTGTCTGTGTCTGTGTCTGTGTGTGTGTGTGTGCGTGTGTGTATACAATCTCACTCAGTTTACAAATGATTTCTAGTCTGGCCTTCGTATCCTGAACTATCCTCAAGCTACATCCTCTTCCTGCTACTCCCTTACAATATTTAATCAGCATTTCATGAATACTACATAAACGCAACAACATCTGGTTCATACTTGTAATTAATGAACTGCAACGTTAATTTGGGTCCGGAATTTACTACATGGCGATCTTAATGTTTACCCAGCAACGGTATAAAGTCCATTACTATGCTGTTATTGTTAAGTACCCAACGCAAGGCACGGCAGGAGCGGCATTGCTACCAGACTCTCCCTTGTGCTGTGGCCACGACAACGCTTGCAAGGGACGCACACATGATACAGATACAATAAAACACTGACTAACATGATTTTATTAACATTGTAAAGTAACTAAACGCGCAGAGATAAAGAAAGAATAAAAAAAAAGGTGTATAAAAATAGGATTCATAACACTTCAAACAAGACACCGACATATTGACATCGACTCGCAAAGAAGAACTTGTTAAGAAGAACCCGTCAGTGTGGCAAGGTTGGTAGAGTCGTGAGCTCGCAATGTGTAGCGTCCCTGCGCATTCGGTCAGCGGTTCGAGTCCGCCTAGTTCGTGCTGACGTGGTGGCGCTTTGTATAGTCAATAACCTTGTAGTTGGTACTTGCAAAGTGTCTAGATAGGATGAAAATCTTATCTTATCTGCTAAGAAGAAAAAAGAAAGGAATTATTTAGACCCTCCAGCCCACCCTATACCCCTACAGAGTGAAGGTATATAAATATATATATATATGTGTGTACCTCTATATATGTGTTAATATACCCTATGTATAGGCTTTTGAAATAGTTGCATATACAACGTGTAACTTTAAGCCTTATTGTAATCTTTGTTTAAATAAAATAAAAAATAAAAAAGAGGCGAGGCTCCTCCACTTTTCCACTCCCACTTCTGCAACCCACCACTCCTCCACTCCACCACTCCTCCACTCCACCACTCCTCCACTCCTCCACTCCACCACTCCTCCACTCCGACTCCTATCCCCAAGCACACGACGGACGAAGCTTTGCAGAGCGTATAAAGCTGTGTTGACTAAGGCGCCCTGCCTGCCTCCCTCCCTCAGACACACAACACAACACTAAAGTTCCCAAGTTCGTGTGAATAACGTGTACTAGACGTGACTAGACGAGGTCTTAGGCGTCAACACGTCGTCCTTCACTCAATGACGACTTCCCTTGCAAGTCGTCGCTCCAGAAACCCTTGACCGGGCGACGACAGGACGGCAACGAGGCGACCTTGGACGTGTCAACACAAACTCGTGTGAAAGAGGTGAAAACGAGCCCCAGACAAACTTCCAGGGATAATAACAATACGTTTTTAGGGAAAGTAAACACACGTCTAAATACAGGGAGGAGGAGGAGGGGGGGGTCGAAGGAGGAGGAGGAGGAGGAGGAGGAGGAGGGGAGAGGAGGAGGGAGGAGGAGGAGGAGGAGGAGGAGGAGGAGGAGGAGGAGGAGGAGGAGGAGGAGGAGGAGGAGGGTAGTGGATAGGAGGAGGAGGAGGAGGAGATAGTGGATATAGGAGGAGGATGTAGTGGATAGGAGGAGGAGGAGGAAGAGGATAGGAGGAGGAGGAGGAGGAAGAGGAGGAGGATAGGAAGAGGTGGAGGAGGATAGGAGGAGATGGTGGACGAGGATAGGAGGAGATGGTGGAGGAGGAGGAGTAAAGGTGAGAGACTGACACACAAGGGAGGAAGGAGGAAGGAGGAAGAAGGAGGAGGAGGAGGAGGAGGGCGGGGCAGCGTTAATGGTCTAGTGGGGATCCTTGAAGAGTTGGAAGGTAAAAGTGCGGCGCCCGGGAAACAGCCAAAGTAAATAAAGCAAAAAAGCTGAAGGAAAAAAAGAGAACAAAAGTAAACCCTTCCTCGAAATCTAAAGAGAAAAATAAGAAGAAGAAAAAAACATCCGCAAAAACAGCAAACACTTAAAGGGGATAAAGACTCGTATCAAAGAGGACAAAGAAGAAGAAAAAAAGGTAAAGAGGACAAGAGAGAAGAAAAAAAGAAGATAAGCGGCGAGCGTTTCTTTCTTCACCGCAAAAAAAGGGTGAATTTTTTCTGCCTCCGTGGAAAAGAATCGTAAATTCCTTCACAAATGGCGACGAGACATCCTCCTGTCACACACACACACCCCCACACACACACACCCCACACACACACCACACACACAACACACACACACAACCACACACAACACACATACACACACACACTGACCACACACACACCACACACACACTGACACACACACACACACACACACACCACACACAAAACAACACACACACACACACACACACACACACACACACACACACACACTGACACACACACACACACCCACACACACAGACACACACACGCACACACACACTCTGATTAAAATTTGCATGATTTCTAGTATTGATATATGTGTGGTGTGTGTGTGTGTGTGTGTGTGTGTGTGTGTGTGTGTGTGTGTGTGTGTGTGTGTGTGTGTGTGTGTGTGTGTGTGTGTGTGTGTGTGTGTGTGGTGTGTGTGTGTGTGTGTGTGTGTGTGTGTGTGTGGTGTGTGTGTGTGTTGTGTGTGTGGGTGTGGTGTGTGTGTGTGTGTGTGTGGGTGTGTGGTGTGTGTGTGTGGGTGTGTGTGTGTGTGTGTGTGTGTGTGGTGTGTGTATACCACTTCACACAATCCTTCTCTGCATCTCACAACTTCAAAAACATCGCAAAAACCTTTTTCTCAACACTCATACTACTACTACTACTACTACTACTACTACTACTACTAACTACTACTACAACTACTACTTACAACAACACTAATGTCTGAGCCAGTGTTAACAGCTTCTTTCAGCCCGACAGCAAGATGAACACAAAAGAGAATAAATTTAAAAGTCACTCTGAAATGACTGAATAATAAAATAGACAGAATACTTACAAATATTTCTTGTTCTCGTAGACATCGTAGAGGCCGAGGACGTGTGGGTGTTCTATAAGCTTCATAATGGCTATCTCCCTCTCGACCTGCAAAGGGAAAGGAAAAAGTGGTATTAATATAAGTGTGATTAAAAAAAAAGGACTTACAATTTTCACTAAACGGCATAAATGTATTGTAGCATGAGAGAGGAGAGAGGAGAGAGAGGAGGAGAGGGAGAGGAGAGAGAGAGAGAGAGGAGAGAGGGAGAGAGAAGAGAGAGAGAGAGGAGGGGAGCGAGGGAGGGGAGAGAGAGAGAGGAGAGAGAGAGAGGAGGAGAGAGGAGAGAGAGAGGAGGAGAGGGAGAGAGGGGTGAGAGAGAGAGAGAGGGAGAGAGAGAGGAGGGGGAGAGAATTAAAAACCCACAAATATTAAAATGGAAGAAAAGAAGTATAAAAAAGTTTAAAAAGAAGATAGAACGAGGAATAAGTATAAAAGGAACAGAGGGGGGAGAAAAAGAGAGAGGAGGAGAGGAGAGAGAGAGAGAGGAGGGAGGAGAGAGAGAGAGAGGAGGAGAGAGAGAGAAGGAGAGGAGGAGAGAGAGAGAGAGAGGAGGAGAGAGAGGGAGAGGGGAGAGTTTAAAGAAAATGTGTATCCTTGGAGGGGGGGTTGCCTTGCACTACTTTAAAGGGGTAAAGGGGGGTTAAAGGGGTCCCGCCATGGCCCCCAACGGCGCTTTAAACTCTTAGGGGATATATTTAAAGGCCCTTGAGGTACCCCTAAGCTGGTGGGGGCCCTTAGTCTCTCTTTTCTCTCTCTCTTCTCTCTCTCTCTCTCTCTTTTCTCTCTCTTTTTCTCTCTCTCTCTCTCTCTCTCTCTCTTTTCTCTCTCTCTCCTCTCTCTCTCTCTCTTCTCTCTCTCTCTTCTTATATCATTCACTCTTTTTGTTTATTTTTCATTTGTAATTTATTTTTTTTTGTTACACACACACACACACACCACACACACACACACACACACAACACACACACACCCCCAAAACACACACACACCACACAACCCCACACAACAACACACACCCCACACACAAACACACCCCACAATAACCAACAAACAAAAATTGTTAACTTGTCGCTATTTATGAACAACAACAACAGAAAAAGTTTATACAAATGTACAATTTGATAAAACTCTGTAACCGGGACGTTATTTTTCCTTGCTCTCAAGGCGATGAAAGCGGCAAGGAGGAGGAGGAGGAGGAGGAGGAGGAGAGGAGGGAGGAGGAGGAGGAGGAGGAGGAGGAGGAGGAGGGGGAAAGGAGGGGGGAGGAGAAGGAGGAGGAGGAGAGGGGAAAGGAGGAGAGGAGGAGGAGGAGGAGGGGAGGAGGAGAGGGGAAAGGAGGAAGGGGAAAGAGGAGGAGGGAGGAGGGGGGGAAGGAGGTGGAGGGGGAGGTGGAGGGGAGGTGGAGGTGGAGGAGGAGGAGGAGGAGGAGGGGAGGAGGGAGGAGGAGGAAAGGAGGAGGAGGAGGAGGAGGAGGGAAGGGGAGGAGGAGGAGGGAATGGAGAAGAAAGGAGAGAAAGAGAGAGTAAAAGGCAGAGAGATGTAAAGGGAACATATAAAAATTAGTTATGGATAATTATGCGGTGGAATTTAGCAGAGGAAGGAGAAAATGAGAGGCTATAAGATAAATTAGGGAGGAGAAAGGAGGAGATAGCGTGAGGGAGAGGAAGGAGAAGAGGGAATAGGGATAAAGATTAATAAAAAGAAGTAAACGGATGAATAAGAGAATAATAAGAAAGAGAAGAGGAGGAAAAAAGTGTATGAGATGTTATTACAAATGTAGAAAAATTTGCTCTTCCTTATCTTCCTGCTCCTCCTGCTCCTCCTCCTCCCTCCTCCATCTCCTCCTGCTCCTCCTCCTGCCTCCTGCCTGTATTCCTCCTCCTCCTCCTCCTGCTCATCTATCATCCGCCTCCTCCTCCTCCTCCAGCCTCCTCCTCCTCCTGCCTCTTGCCTCCTGCCTCCTCCTCCTCCTCCTCCTCCTCCTCCTCCTCCCTTCCCCTCTCCTCTTCTCCTCCCCCTCCTGCTTGTCTGCCTCCTCCTCCTCCTCCTCCTCCTCCTCCTCTTCCTCCTGCTGCCTGCCTCCTGCTTGTCTGCCTCCTCCTCCTCCTCCTGGTATAGGGGAGCCGCGCCTTGCAGACAGAGGGGAGCCGAGGGGATCGTTTCTTCCCCTCGGTGACTCCTCAGCCGGGCCAGACATCGGGTTTCCCCTCGGATGACCTCATTTCATAGGTTTTTAATGTCCCTCATCTTGCCTTTCCCCCTTTCCCCTTTTCATTTGTCCTCATTCTATGTTGTTCCCTCGAGGCTGACGTTTTGCGATGGCTGTACATTTTTTTCTTCAAATTATTCAGTTTCTATTTTTTTTGATCTCTCGTTATGTTGTCTACTTTTCTCCGAGTTCGTCAAATGAGTTCTTTTTTTTCAATCTATTCTGCTTAATTTTTTCTTTTTTTTCTCTCTCTCTCTCTCTCTCTCTCTCTCTCTCTCTCTCTCTCTCTCTCTCTCTCTCTCTCTCTCTCTCTCTCTCTCTCTCTCTCTCTCTCTCTCTCTCTCTCTCTCTTTGCTGTCTACTTTTCTGAGTTCCCGTCAAATATATGAAATAAATTCTCGCATCTATTCGTGTTAATATCCTTTTTTTCTCCCTTTTTCCTTTCAACTTTAAAAGGCAGCCGATTTTTTCTCTTTAAGTTATGTTTTGATCTGCGGTGTAACTTAACAAGCCACTTAGAAAT
>JACEEZ010024593.1:94659-112159 GCA_016584305.1 Chionoecetes opilio
CTTCACCCTTCCATTCCACTCATACACCTTTTCCTCTTCCTCTTTCTCCTCTTCCTCATACCATTCCCCTTATAGACCTCTTCCTCTTCCTCTTCTCCTCCTCTTCCTCATCCTTCCATTCCACTCATAGATGTTTTCCTCTCCTTCTTCCTCCTCTTCCTCATAGCATTCCTCTTATACACCTCTTCCTCTTCCTCTTTCTACTCCTCATACACCTTTTCCTCTTCCACTTTCTACTCTTCCTTATACCATTCCTCTCATAAACCTTTTCCTTTTCCTCTTTCTTCTCCTCTTCCTCCTCCTCCTCCTCTTTCTCCTCTTCCTCCTCTTCCTCCTCTTTCTCCTCTCTTCCTCCTCCTCCTCCTCTTTCTCCTCTCTTCCTCCTCCCTCCCTGACGCCATCGGGACATAAAACACAACTAGGAGGACGTAAGATCAGGGCAGCGGAGGGAAAGGCGAGGCAATGACGGGATGCGACGCGGCGTTTGTTAGCGTCACAGGCGACACACCCATTAGGAGGAAGCGAGGAAACACGACACGACACGACACGACGCGACACACCCACGACACACCAACGACACACCCAAAAAACATCCACTTTTCTACTATTGATATTTTCTTGCGTGAATACGAGTAGAAGTGACATTATTTCGTGCTAGATTTCCTCAGTTAGTTTCTCTCTCTTATTTTTCCTCTCTCTCTCTCTCTCTCTCTCTCTCTCTCTCTCTCTTTCCTTCTTGATTCTGTAATTTGAATTCTAGAGAGAGGCTTTCACACCTCAAACATACAAAAAAGGGAATTGACAAAAGAAAAGAAACACACACACACACACACACACACACACACACACACACACACACACACACACACACACACACACAAGGCCACACCCACGCCCCTCCACGCCCACGCCCACCCCTGTCTGCGGGCGTGATGTATTACTCCTTCCTGGCGATGCGGGCGGCTCACAAACTGAACCATTATTTACCCATTTTTTCCCTTTCTCCAGTTTTTTGTCCCATTTATAGCCAACAACAAACTTGCTTTCCTTGCAAACCAAACTTTCACTCGTTCCCGGACGGATTTTTGTTCTAGATTTATTTATGCTTTTATTTATTTCTTGGTTTAGATTTTTTATTTTTTATTTCTTGGTTCATTTTTTTATTTTTTTTATTTCTTGGTTTATTTTTTTATTTTTTTTATTTCTTGGTTCATTTTTTTTATTATTTTTATTTCTTGGTTTATTTTTCAATTTTTTCATTTCTTGGTTCATTTATTTGTTTTATTTATTTCTTGGTTTATTTTTTTTATTTTTTTTATTTCTTGGTTAATTTTTTTAATTTTTTTATTTCTTGGTTCATTTTTTATTTTTTTTATTTCTTGTTTATTTTTTTATTTTTTTTATTTCTTGGTTCATTTATTTGTTTTATTTATTTCTTAGTTTATTTATTTTTCCCGTCAAAAGCATCAGTCATGTTGATATAATTTTTTTCCCTCTACCCTCCAGACACTCAAATAATTATTGGAGTAAATAAAGGAAGAAAAATAGCAAGGAAATATACAGTGGCAAGCAGTGATATAATTAATGAATTCAATTAACTAACTTGAGAGACGTAAAGAAGATGGAAACAAGGAGAAAATAAAAAAAGACAAAGAAAGAGAAGCGTACAAAAGAAGAAGAACAAAGAAAAAAAAAGACATTTGAAATAAGAAACGCTTGAAAAAGAGTGTAAAAATCTTGAGTGGAAATTTACGAGTAATGGAAATGCAAAATGTTACGTGAAAATGAAGAAAATATGATTATTTTTCTGTGTTTAGCGAGGCAGGAATAAAGGGAGTGTTTGTGCAGGCATGAATGGACCTGCAAATTAACGAACGACGAAACAAGTGGAAATACGAGAAAAGAAGTGACCTTGTATATTTATTGAGACAGACATACAGACAGACGGATAGTCGGAAAAATGGCGAGAAAGACTTTATTACTTGTTGACAGTTGCTTGAGAGAACGAAGAGTGAGAAGAAAGGCTGATAAACAAGGCGAAGGCGGGAGCATGGAAGTGAAAAACACGTAATAAAGGAGAGGTAGGAAGGAGGAGGAAGGGGAAGGCAAGGGGAACAAAGGATAGGTAGGAAAAGGGGGGGGGGAGGCAAGGGAAATAACGGGACTCAATACGCGTCAAATGAAAACCGATTCCTTATTTTGCTGGAAATCGACAGTGAAGTCATGAGTGAAGTCGAGTTTCCAAAAAGCAAAGGTGAATCTCGTCTTGCTAGAACTTATGAAACACATTGCTTTACTTTTGTTATGTATGTAAAGCGATATTATTTATTCGTTTTCTATGGAAAGCATTTCATGTTGCACGTATCTGCCATAGATTTTTAGTTATTGAAAAAAACGTGATTTTCAAAAATAATCAAGACATACCCCTTGCAAAATTTGCAATATTTTTTGAAAAATAGATTTGCTTAAAAATTAGTTTCTAGCAGTTTTCGGGCATGCTGAACACGAATCTGGAATCAGTTTTCAGTTACAATGATTAGAAGTTCTTATTTCAGCCAATTCACAATGACATGATACTTCCAGATATTCCTTATAAATCACAAATTAGACAAAGCTTACTACAAGACATAACAATATGATAGGCATTGCTAGATTAATCATTACTTCAATACAACGATCAGTATTAGTATTTTCAGTATTAATATTATCATTATTAATCCCTATTTGAGCCACCCATTCAATTGTTAAAGTACTTATAAAAACCTAGGAATACTACCGCAATTCTGTGGGACTTTTATTGCCCTCCCATGACTCCTGTAGGATGCGTGAAGGAGCGAAGAGGCCCGTGAAGGACTCTGAAGGATTGAATACAAAGCGAAAGATACTTAAGAAATAGTTCTTCCTCCTCCCAGTTCCTCTCCTCCCTTTCTTCTCCTCCTCCTATCCTCCCTCTCCTCCCCTCCCTTTCTTCTCCGTCTCCTATCCTCCCTCTCCTCTCCTCACAATCCTCTTCACACTTTTACATCACAATACAACAATTGATTAACACTCGTACGAACTGAAGGTAAATGATCAAACATAATTATATCCTATGACAGAATCTTATTAATTTTGGACAGTTGACCTGATAACTGATGGCTAATTTAACTTTTCGGGAAGTCTAATCTATCCACGTGTCAAATCCATAATATATACAACCGTGTCATAATACATCTCACGTAGCATATGTCCCGTGTCCAACCTCATGTGTCTTCCCTAATACCGCATGTCCTGTCTGTCCCCCATGCCTCATCACCCCTGCCATGTCCCGTGTCCCAAACCGTGTCCGTGTATTAAAAAAAAATAAATCGAATTACTTAGGCCATGTTCTTACAATTATTCAAAGCAGTGAAATTTTAATCTTATATAAACACCGATACTGTGATCAATAGTGTGTGTGTGTGTGTGTGTGTGTGTGTGTGTATGTGTTGTGTGTATGTGTGTGTGTGTGTGTGTGTGTGTGTGTGTGTGCGTGTGTGTGTGTGTGTGTATGTGTGTGTGTGTGTGTGTGTGTGTGTTAATGTTTGTACGTCATCATCCCCCAGTATCGTAATCCTCTACCTCCCCCCTCCACACAAGAACACACACGCACACACACACACACACACACACACACACACACACACACACACACACACACACACACACACACACAAGAACACACACACAACCCTATAATATAATGTCCAGCGGGGGAAGCAGTGCGTGTGTTCCATGGTGACCTACTTGTCATGAACAGGCGTCTGCTGTTACTCCTTGTCCTACCCCCCTTGCCCCCTTCTGCCCCCCCTTTCTGCCCCCCAAAAACCCCCGCCCCCTTGCTTCACTGCGTCACTTTTTTTATGTGGCGGAGGAAAGGAAGGGGGAGGGATAGTAGAGGAGAGTTAAGGGCGGAAGGCAGTGCTAGCTATCGTGTGTGTGTGTGTGTGTGTGTGTGTGTGTGTGTGTGTGTGTGTGTGTGTGTGTGTGTGTGTGTGTGTGTGTGTGTGTGTGTGGAAAGGGGGGTAAGCACCCTCACCCCTCCGGTTACACGTTCACCCCCTATCCACCCCTCCACAAACCTTTCCACCACTTCCACCAACCCTTCTATCCCTTTCATATTCCTCCATATACACCAACACCCCTCCATCACCTTCTAATTCCCTCCCATTACTCTCCCTACTCCATTATCCCCTTCTTTCATCCATCTACACCACTACATTACCCTCTACTTCCCTCCCATCAACCTCTCTCTCCTCTATTACCCCCTCCTTTCCTTTATCTACACTCCTATATCTACCCCTTTACACTACATCAACCTCTCCCCCTTCTATTAACCCCTCCATCAACCTCTATTCCCTTCCATCAACCTCTAACCCCTCCATTAACCCCTCCTTTCTACACCTCACCATCAACACCTTTACTCCCTACATCAACACCCACGACCTCGCCATCAACACCTCGCTCATTCACCTCTCCTTTCCTTCTTTCTACGCCTCACCATCTACACCTTTACTCCCTACATCAACACCCACGACCACTCCATCAACACCTCTCGCCATTCACCTATTTTTACGAGGCACACAAAAAGGACAAACGACTCATTCTCGTCACTACAAATCGTCGCCGCTTAGATTTCTGTTCCACTGTTCCTCGCGCTGCCATGGAGACAACAGAATGACTCACGCCTTTTATGGTGCCACAGCAAAATGACTCACGCCTTTAATGGTGACATGCGGCCTTAATTACGTTCAACCAGGCGAAAAGTAATTAACACTACCAACATTACGAGGAAATGGAATAGGCCATGACAGGGAAAAAAATAATCAGGGTTCCAAGAGCGTAATATGAATCATCCTTGAGTGTTTTAAATCCATTATGTTAGGCCTATGGATCTTATTTTGCTTTCATTTAATTCTTATTTATAGGTTGTTTTTTTTGTTGTTTTTGTTTTGCCTTTAATATGCCTTCATATTTTAATTTTTTTGTATAGGAGCCAAATTTTTATGGATATTTACGATGTCTGTCTGTGTATATGTCTCCTTATTAAGCCGCCAGGGACATCTATAGCGCTGTCTTTGGGATATGAAACTCAAAATTCGTAAATCTATGTAATACGGGGAGACTAAACCGTTGCTATATAGATCTACGCGCCGAAAAATCACAGGAAATTCATATATTTACGACAAAAAATAAGACACATCATAATTCCTGAAGCGTAAAACCTATTCTCATCTTTACTCTTTTTTTTTCCTTTTATAACTATTGCTACTTTTTTCCTTTTTTTTTACATCACAAAGGACTGGCCAAGGGCATACAAATAAAAGTAACAAAAAGTCAGTTCTTCTTGTGATGGGAGAACAAACTGGTATATGTCATGTATGTATTTCTTCACGTGTATCGCTATATGTGTACTAAGCGTGCATAAGCTACTTCATGTATTTCTTTTTTAAAATATAACACAATTCTGTACGTACAAGCAATCACGGCAACTCACACTCAAACATTTATTTTTATTTCACAATATTTCCACCGACCAACACGTGCCTGCAACCATAAAACCATTTCTCCGATACAGATTAATTCTCCACTCACCCAATTATTGCGCTATATATACTGCAACCCCCCCCCCCCCCACACACTACACACACACACACACACACACACACACACACTCACACACACCACACCACACACACACACACACACACACACACACACACACACACATCACACTCCACCACATCACAACACATCTCCTCTCTCTTCCTCTCTCTCTCTCTCTCTCTCTCTCTCTCTCTCCTCTCTCTCTCTCTCTCTCTCTCTCTCTCTCTCTCTCTCTCTCTCTCTCTCTCTCACACTATCTCTCTCAATCCCTCACTGTCTCTCTCCCTCACTTTCTCACTCTCTCTCAATCCCTCACTCTGTCTCTCACTCCCTCATTCTCTCTCTCACTCCCTCAATCACTCACACTCTCTCTCTCTCCCTCACTTTCTTTCTCTCACACACACTCTCTCTCTCTCTCCCTCTCTCTCTCTCTCTCTCTCTCTCTCTCTCTCTCTCTCTCTCTCTCTCTCTCTCTCTCTCTCTCTCTCTCTCTCTCTCTCTCTCTCTTCCCTCTCTCTCTCTCTCTCTCTCTCTCTCTCCCTCATCCCCTCTCTCTCTCCCTTCATCGTCTTGGAAACATCTCCATCACTTCGCCCTTTGTGTGGCTCGACAAAGCGCCAGGTGGAGCTGAAGGCGGAAAGCGATGAGGGGCTAATCCATACAGGGAGGCACAGTGATTGGGTCCTCACTTTTCAATGGTCCTCAAGGCACGAAACAGGCTTGTCCAGACGCGATTTGTTCAATTGTACTTACTGGACAGTGTTGTTTCGTGTTGTTTAATGAAGTAAAGGAGAGAGACTAACAAGTTTATGCTCTGGTGGAGGTAAACATGTTCGAATTCATGGACAAATTGACAAAAAGGTATGAAACAGGCTTGTCCAGACGCGATTTGTTGCAATTGTACTACTAGACGGTGTTGTTTCTTGTTATGTCATGCTAAGATGTAGTAAAGGAGAGTAAGTAAAGAGGAGAGTAGGAGGAGGTAGAGGAGAGTAGTAAAGGGAAGAAGGGAAAAGGGACAATTTCAAGCTCTGACGGAGGTAAAACTCTTTGAATTCATGGACAAATTGACAAAATCTTCAGTTGTACTTACTGGGACGGTGTTGTTTCGTGTTATTTCATGTAGTAAAGGAGAGAGAGAAACAATTTTATGCTCTGATGGAGGTAAAACTTCGAATTCATGGATACTTTGGACACTTACTCACTGGACGGTACCATTGTTTCTTGTTGTTAAAAAATTTCATACGGAGATGTAGTCAAAGAGAGAGAAAGGGGAGATTTCTACGCTCTGATGGAGGTAAAACTGTTCGAATTCATGGACAAAATGACAAAACGGGCATGAAACAGGCTTGTCCAGACGCGATTTGGTCAATTGTATTCACTAGACGGTGTTGTTTCGTGTTCAAGTAGTAAGTAACAGGAGATTTAGTAGAGGAGAGAGTAACATCAATTTTACAACGCTATGCATGGAGGTAAAAACTTTGAATTCAGACAGACTCGATTTGTTCAATTGTATTCACTAGACGGTGTTGTTTCTTGTTATTTCATGCTAAGATGTAGTAAAGGAGAGTAAGTCAAGAGGAGAGTAGTAAAGGGAAGATGGCAAAAGGGAAATTTTACGTTCTGATGGAGGTAATACTCTTCGAATTCATGGACAAGACGCGATTTGTTCAATTGTACTTACGAGACGGTGTTGTTTCGTGTTATTTCATGTAGTAAAGGAGAGAGAATAGCAATTTTACGCTCTGGTGGAGGTAAAACTATTCGAATTGCATGGACACTTTCTTACTGGACGTATTGTTGTTTCGTGTTATTTCACTTTTTGTATTTTTATTTACATCAGAAAGGACTGGCCAAGGGCAAAAAAAGAAGTAACAATAGGCCTGCTTAATTGCCAGTCCCTATTTAAGGAAGACAGTAAGAGCCTATAAAAAGGGGGGTAAGGGGGTAAGGGGTAGGGGTAAGGGGGTAAGGAGATGTAGTAAAAGAGAGAAAAACAGGAGAATTTTACGCTCTGATGGAGGTAAAAATGTTCGAATTCATGGATTAAGTGACAACAAATCTAAGAAAAAATATTGTTAGGGACTCTCTAGACGGTGTTGTTTCTTGTATTTCATACATAAAGGCGAGAGAAAAGGGTAATTTTACGCTCTGATGGGGCGTTGTGTTGTCTCCATGGCAGCGCGAGGAACAGTGGAACAGAAATCTAAGCGGCGACGATTTGTAGTGACGAGAATGAGTCGTTTGTCCTTTTTGTGTCCCTCGTAAAAATAGGTGAATGGCGAGAGGTGTTGATGGAGTGGTCGTGGGTGTTGATGTAGGGAGTAAAGGTGTAGATGGTGAGGTGTAGAAAGAAGGAAAGGAGAGGTGAATGAGGCGAGGTGTTGATGGAGAGGTCGTGGGTGTTGATGTAGGGAGTAAAGGTGTTGATGGTGAGGTGTAGAAAGGAGGGTTAATGGTGGGGTTAGAGGTTGATGGGAGGGAAGTAAAGGTTGATGGAGGGGTTAATAGAAGGGGGAGAGGTTGAATGTAGTGTAAAGGGGTAGATATAGGAGTGTAGATAAAGGAGGTAAAAATGTTGAATTCATGGACAAGGTGACAGAAATTCCAAGAAAAAACAGTGTTAGGAAAAAAGCACGGCAAAAAACAGTGTTAGGAAAAAAGCACGGCAAAAAACAGTGTTAGGAAAAAAGCACGGCAAAAAACAAGAGAAGTGAAAGAATGGCAAAAAAAGACGGATTTTTTTTCATGCTGCCAGAGAAAAGTTGACAAATACAATGACATCTAAACCAACGATAAGCCTCTCGTGTCTCTCCCGCCACCCACGCGTGTTACGATTCAGGTAGGGATCCAGATACTCCTTTACACGCTAATGCCTCGCCAGGTCTGTCCGTGCATGGTAAGAGCTTCCTTTACGCGGCCTCGGGTGCAAAGAAAGGAATATTTACGGCAATTCTAAAGAGTTCTGTGTAAACACTGAGTACGTAATTCCAGAGACGGTTTTAGGAGAATATGTAGATTGTTTCTTTGGGGGGGAAGGGGTCTCTCTCTCTCTCTCTCTCTCTCGCTCTTCTCTCTCTCTCTCTCTCTCTCTCTCTCTCTCTTCTCGTCTCTCTCTCTCTCTCTCTTCTCTCTCTCTTCTCCTCTCTCTCTCTCTCTCTCTCTCTCTCTCTCTCACACACACACTTCACATCTCTTCCAACACCTCACACACACACTCTCTGTCTCTCACACATCTCTCTCTCTCCTCTCTCTCTTCTCTCTCTCTCTCTCTCTCTCTCTCTCTCTCTCTCTCTCTCTCTCTCTCTCTCTCTCTCTCTCACACACACACATATACACAGTCTCTTCCACACACTCTCACACACACACTCTCTGTCTCTCACACACTCTCTCTCTCTCTCTCTCTCTCTCTCTCTCTCTCTCTCTCTCTCTCTCTCTCTCTCTCTCTCTCTCTCTCTCTCTCTCTCTCTCTCTCTCAAGGCTAGGTCTATCCCTCAAACATAATCTTCTTAACCTTATATCGCAGTGCCACTAAGAGGGTCCATAATACGCCACAGAAAGGACTGAGGGAAGGGGAAGAGGGGAGGGAAGGGGAAGAGAGAGGAAGGGAAAGGGAGGAAGGGGGAAGGGAGGAGGGAAGGGGGAAGAGGGAGAGGGAAGGGGAAGGGAGGAGGAAGAGGTAGAGGAGAGGAAGGGGGAAGAGGAGGAGGGAAGGGGGAGAGGAGGAGGAAAGGGAAGAGGAGGAGGGAAGGGGGAAGAGGAGGAGGGAAGGGGAAGAGGAGGAGGGAAGGGAGAAGAGGAGGAGGGAAGGGGAAGGGAGGAGGGAAGGGGAAGAGGGGAGGGAAGGGGAAAGAGGAGGAGGGAAGGGGAAGAGGAGGAGGGAAGGGGGAAGAGGAGGAGGAAAGGGGGAAGAGGAAGAGGAAGAGGGAAAGGAGAGGAGGAGGAAAGGGGAAGAGGAAAAGAGAAAGGGGGAAAGAGGAAAAGGAGCTCATCCCACACAGAATGAAGGCTCTTGGAATCCTCTCCACACGGACATCCAAAAACACATTTATGGCTCAGTCACTCATCAGCAGCGAAGACGGTAACTCAAGCGGCTCTTCAACGTAAAAAACACCCTCTTGGAGAACCCTTTCGTCATCTTAGGACAGACAGACGAGGATAGACGAGGAAGTAATAATAAATAAAAGACAGTTCAGTTGACTCACCAAAAGGAATCTCAGTCATTATAATACGTTTTTCTGTTTTCTTTTTGTTTGCCAGTACAATATAATAAAAACACCCCTTAAAAAACACCCTCTTGGAGAACCCTTCGTCATCTTAGGACAGACAGACGAGGACAGACGGGACAGTAAAAAAAAAAACCCATCTCAGTAGAAAGACAGAAAAAAAAGAAAAAATTGAATGTGAAAGAAAAAAAGCTAATTCAGTAGACCCACCAAAAGGAACTGAGTCATCTTAATACTTCTTTTCTCTCTAGTCTTTTTGTTTACCACTCTACACTCTACAGTAGTCACTCGTGTAGGCTCCTTCGTGCTGCTATACACACTCTTGACTGCCCTAGAGAGTACCCAGGAGCCCTTCAAGACGTCCTTCCTCGCGTCTCAGGGTCTTTGGGTTTCAGGGTCTTAGTTTCAGGGTCTCAGGGTCTCAGGATCTTTGGGTTTCAGGGTCTTAGTTTCAGGGTCTCAGGGTCTCAGGGTCTCAGGATCTTTGGGTTTCAGGGTCTTAGTTTCAGGGTCTCAGGGTCTCAGGATCTTTGGGTTTCAGGGTCTTAGTTTCAGGGTTTCAGGGTCTCAGGGTCTCAGAGTTTCAAGGTTTCAGGTCTTAGTTAGGGTAGAAACGTCCCTTGGGTGAGTTATATAATGTCCCCAAACGACTCTTTCCAAACCGAGGAAGATCAGAGAGTGGAACGTGGTAAGTACACGAATAAGTTTGGTTTTAATAGCGGGATCTTCTTGATATTTTACGTTTATGGATGACTTATAATCCTCAAGGGAGTAAGTAATATTGAGGTTCTTTCCCTTCAGTGCACTTAAGAGGGGAGAAAATGACGAATTGAGAACCTTCCCTCTTCTCCCCTCAGGCTGGTATGGCATGTCTGGTCTTCCCTTGGGGTCAGGGTGCGGCGTCCCCTCTCTTCTCTCTTAGCCAGGGGTCACGGGTCAAGGGTCACTGCCGCGGCGAGCAGCTCCGGTAAGTCATATCTCCATCATATCCCCTCCCGAGCACTTTCATGGATTGGGTTTACATTTCTAATCGGCGGTGATGGTGAGGGTGATGGTGAGTGATGGTGATGGTGATGATGATGGTGAGGGTGAACCTGATACCTGAAGCAACGTCTGTGATGCACCGGTGACGAGGTTGTTGAGCCTTATTCTCCTTACATTTTGTCTAATTTGTGGTTTTTAAGGAATATCTGGAAGTATCATGTCATTGTGAATTGGCTGAAATAGGGACTTTTAATCATTGTAACTGAAAACTGCATATTCGTGTTCAGCATGCCCGATAACTGCTAGAAACAAATTTTCAAGCACATCTATGTATTTTTCAAAAAATATTGCAAATTTTGCAAGGGTATGCCTTGATTTTTTTTTTTCGTTTTTTTCAATAACTAAAAAACCATGGCAGAAAAGTGCAACATGTATAGAGAAGTAAATATGAAGTGTACTACAAACATCAATACATGGGTCCGAAGGACCCACAAGCACTTGTATGAATCTATAGATGAAAATTGTCAATACATGAGTGAATAAATAGTAGATAAATAACACACACACACACACACACACACACACACACACACACACACACACACACACACACACACACACACACACACACACACACCACAAATCCGTCACCCTAAACTTAAATCCTGTTGCGATAGAGGACCGGATTACGAGGAGTCCGCGAACAGCCTGCCACACACACACACACACACACACACACACACACACACACACACACACACACACACACACACACACACACACACACACACACACACACACACACACACACACACACACACACACACACACACCTAACACAACAAAACACTCCACACATCTGTCTTACTCCGGGACAATGGAAAAAAACCTTGGAAAAAATGAAAACTCGCAAGAAAATGGGAAAAAAATCATAAAAAAATGAGTCGAGAAAAAGACGGAATTTAGTTTTATGCCGCCAGAGCAAGGTTGACAAAAACAATGCTATAATGATAAATAGACACGCGAAAAGAATAACAAGACCCCCCCCCCAAAAAAAAAAAATGAAAAAATCTATACACCGCCTGGGAAAAGTAGTCAAATACGGACATAGAAAAATATTGTCTCCTCCGTAAAAAAAAAAAGAATAAAAAAAAAGGCTATCTGTTCCTACCAATTATATGAAAAAAAGACAACCATTTTTTGTCCCAAGCCACCTGAAAAAACGGTTAATTAACGCAAGAGCCAACATCTGCTCCTTCCCAATAATGGATCTCCTTTACTAATGGGCCGGGAGGGAGGGAAGGAGGGAGGGAGGAAGGGAGGGAAGGAGGAAAGGGGGCAACAGAGAAGGAGGGGAGAAAGGGAGGGAAGGAAGGAGGGAAGGAAGTAGTGAGGGAGGGAGGAAGGGAGGGAGGGAAGGGAAGGAGGAGGGAAGAAAGGAGGAAGGGAGGGAGAGAGAGAGAGAGGGGGAAGGAGGGATGGATGGAAGGAGGGAAGGAGGCAATAGGGAGGGAGGGAGGGAGAAAGGGAGAGAGGGAAGGAGGGAGGGAAGAGGAGGGAGAGGAAAGAGGAGGAGGGAGGGAAGAGAGGGAGGAGGGATATAGAGGGAGAAGGGAGGGAGGGAGGGAGGGAGAGAGAGAGAGAGAGGGAGGAAGGGAGGGAGGGAGAGGAGGGAGAGAGTGAGGGAAGGGGAGGAAGAGAGAGGGAGGGAGGGAGAGAGGGAGGGAGAAGAGGCAACAGAGAGGGATGGAAGGGAGGGAAGTAGGGAAGCCAAAAGAAAAAAAAGTTGCCTCGCCCTTAATTGATTTCACACACAATTACTCTATACAATATTGAACAAAAAAGTGACCTTGGCAATATATGAAACAAAGTGGCAGGCGCCGAGGCTTTAATTGACGGGGAAACGGCAATTACGATGAGATTCTTGACGAGGCTTTTTTTGGGTGTTTGGATGCGGATAGATGGACGGATGGTTGGATGTACGGATGGATGGATGTACGGATGGATGGACGGACGAATAAATGGACGAAAAAACGGACGGATGGATGAACGGATGGATGGATGGACGGACGGACGGTTGACAAGACGGATGAACGGACGGACGGAGGGATGAATGGACGGAAAAACGGACGGATAGACGGATGGACGGATGGACGGATGGACGGACAGAAGAACGGACGGACGGATGGATGGATGAATGGATGGATAAATGGACTGACGGATGGACGGACGGACGGACGGACGGACGGACGGACGGATAGACGGACGGGCGGACGGACAGATATAAAAAAAAGAAACATACACACCAAATTACTCAAGAAACCAACAAAACAATGCAAACAAGCGCAACAACAACAACACACATACTCACATCAACAAAACAAAAAAACAAATAAAAACAAAAAACTTGCTAGAATTTGCATGAGAAAGAGAAAGCTAAATGAAGCAAATTAATGCTCAGATTAAAGAAAGTCTCATAGAAGCCAGGACAAGATAGACTCCCAGAGGACACACAGCTCTCTCGGCTTTTGTCTTTTAAACTCCCCTTCCCGTCCCTTTAAATCCCCAAGCACGAGTCTTTTTAATGTTTTGATACCTTCATATTTGTGGTTTTCCTTTCCTCTTTGATGTCATTCGATAATTCCTGTTCCACCCTTCTTTATTATCCATCTTTGTTCTCTCCTTTATCTTTCACCTCACTCCTGTTCCACCCTTCTTTATCATCCACCTCCTGTTCCACCCTTCTTTATTATCCACCTCCTGTTCCACCCTTCTTTATCATCCACCTCCTGTTCCACCCTTCTTTATCATCCACTTCCTGTTCCACCCTTCTTTATTATCCACCTCCTGTTCCACCCTTCTTTATTATCCACCTCCTGTTCCACCCTTCTTTATCATCCAATTCCTGTTCTCTCCTTCTTTATCATCCACCTTTCTTTATCATCCACCTCTTGTTCTCTCCTTCTATATCATCCACCTCCTTTTCCACCCTTCTTTATCATCCATCTCTCTCCTTCTTTATCAACCATCTCCTTTTCCACCCTTCTTTATCATCCACCTCCTGTTATCTCCTTCTTCTCTCCCTTGCCATTCGATTCTTAGTTCACTTTTATCCCTGGCAGGTTGTCAATTAATCGTAGCTTTATCTTCTTGATCTACTTTATTAAACCGCAAGTCGTTCTGTAAGTCGTTTTCTCCCCTTTTCTCCTCTTTCGAAGGGTTTAATATGGCTTCCTTCTTAATGTCGTCGTCTTGATCTTTTCTTCCCAGCAACACTTTCACAGTATAATAAAATGCTTGGATTTGACGACGTTTTTTGTCTTTTTAACTTTGCTTTTACTCTATTTCGTTTTTTTACTCATTTCTGTTTCCTTTCCGAATTTTTCTTTGAGTACAGCCACTGATTTTTGTGCTCTCTCTCTCTCTCTCTCTCTCTCTCTCTCTCTCTCTCTCTCTCTCTCTCTCTCTCTCTCTCTCTCTCTCTCTCTCTCTCTCTCTCTCTCCCTTTGTCTCCCATCTTTCTCTCTCTCCTCCATGGATAGCCAAAAATCCCCTCCCTTCCTCCCTCCTTCTCAATTCCTACCTTTCTTTTAATCCTTTTAGTTCTCTCTTACCTCCTATCTTCATCCATTTTCCTCCCTATTCCTTCCTTTATTCTCTACTTCTCGACCATTCCTTTGTGAACACGCATAACATACCTTCCTTTACTATAAATTTTTTGTCTCCTTCCCTACCACTAGCGTCCTTTTACTCTACCTTTTTTCTCCCTCTCTTACGGGTAGGTACTATTCCCCTCTATTTTTCGTGGCCACCCTTTGGATTCCTCGCTTTCACAGAGGAATAAAGTGCAATAAAAAAGCCGAGAGGAGGTATTATACGCGGCAATATTCGGCAGCGTAGGACTGGCCAGTTTTATTGCTATGCCTCTAGGGACAAAAAATCGAAAGGGACATGACAGTTTCCCCCTTTCCCCGCTCTTTCCCCTCTCAAAAAAGGGAAATATACAGTAGGGGGAAAATAGAATAAAGGGAAAGGGTAAATACTAACAGAAGTGGTGGTAACAGGTATAGAGGTACTAGGAGTTAAAAATGAAAGGATGAAAATTCGTAGGTTGAGTTGAACAAAAGTAGAAAGGACTTTTTACTACTGCGTTGAGTGGAGGGGAAAAGGAAAGGAAACCAAAAATGTCAAAAATGGTAAGAGTTATATATAAAAGTAGAAGTTTTTGGAATATATATATATAAATAATAGTAGAAGGTTTTTGAATGCATATATATATATATATATATAGAAGTAGAAGGTTTTTGAATGCATATATACAATAGTAGAAGGTTTTTGAATGCATATATATAGAAGTAGAAGGTTTTTGAATGCATATATATAAAAGTAGAAGGTTTTTTAATGCATATATATAATAGTAGAAGGTTTTTGAATGCATATAATATAGAAGTAGAAGGTTTTTTAATATATATATATAAATAAAAGTAGAAGGTTTTTTAATATATATATAAATAAAAGTAGAAGGTTTTTGAATGCATATATATAGAAGTAGAAGGTTTTTGAATGTATATATATAGAAGTAGAAGGTTTTTGAATGCATATATATAGAAGTAGAAGGTTTTTTAATGCATATATATAGAAGTAGAAGGTTTTTTAATGTAATATATAAAGTAGAAGGTTTTTGAATGCATATATTTTGAAGTAAAAAGGTTTTGAATGCATATATATAAAAGTAAAAAGGTTTTGAATGCATATATATAAAAGTAGAAGGTTTTTGAATGTATATAAATAAAAGTAGAAGGTTTTTGAATGCATATATATAGAAGTAGAAGGTTTTTGAATGCATATATATAGAAGTAGAAGGTTTTTGAATGCATATATATAAAAGTAGAAGGTTTTTGAATGCATATATATAAAAGTAGAAGGTTTTTGAATGCATATATATAAAAGTAGAAGGTTTTTGAATGTATATAAATAAAAGTAGAAGGTTTTTGAATGCATATATATAAAAGTAGAAGGTTTTTGAATGCATATATATAAAAGTAGAAGGTTTTTGAATGCATATATATAAAAGTAGAAGGTTTTTGAATGCATATATATAAAAGTAGAAGGTTTTTGAATCATTATATAGAAGTAGAGGTTTTGAATGCCTATATATAAAAGTAGAAGGTTTTTGAATGCATATAAAAAAATAAGAAGGTTTTTGAATGTATATAAATAAAAGTAGAAGGTTTTTGAATGCATATATATAAAAGTAGAAGGTTTTTGAATGCATATATATAGAAGTAGAAGGTTTTTGAATGCATATATATAGTAGTAGAAGGTTTTTGAATGTATATAAATAAAAGTAGAAGGTTTTTGAATGCATATAAATAAAAGTAGAAGGTTTTTGAATGCATATAAATAAAAGTAGAAGGTTTTTTAATACACATATAAATAAAAGTAGAAGGTTTTTGAATATATATAAATAGAAGTAGAAGGTTTTTGAATGCATATAAATAGAAGTAGAAGGTTTTTTAACGCATATATATAGAAGTAGAAGGTTTTTGAATGTATATAAATAAAAGTAGAAGGTTTTTGAATGCATATATATAGAAGTAGAAGGTTTTTTAATGCATATATATAGAAGTAGAAGGTTTTTGAATGCATATATATAGAAGTACAAGGTTTTTGAATGTATATATATAGAAGTAGAAGGTTTTTGAATGCATATGTATATAAAAAAAAAAGTGAAATCTATGATAGTCACGACAAAATTATATAGAAAAAAAAGTGAAATAAGACCAAAAGGAAAGACCAAAAATAATAAAAATAAAAATAGTAATAATGAAAATAGTAATAATGAAAATAGTAATAATGAGAAAATAGTAATAATGAAAATAGTAATAATGAAAATAGTAATAATGAAAATAGTAATAATGAGAATAGTAATAATGAGAATAGTAATAATAAAAATAGTAATAATGAGAAAATAGTAATAATGAAAATAGTAATAATGAAAATAGTAATAATGAAAATAGTAATAATGAAAATAGTAATAATGAGAAAATAGTAATAATGCAAATAGTAATAATGAGAAAATAGTAATAATGAGAAAATAGTAATAATGAAAATAGTAATAATAAAAATAGTAATAATGAAAATAGTAATAATGAAAATAGTAATAATGAGAACATAGTAATAATGAAAATAGTAATAATAAAAATAGTAATAATAAAAATCGCATAATAAAAATAATGAAAATAAAAATAGTAATAATGAAAATAATAATAATAACAATAAAAATAATAAAGAAGAAAATGAATACAATTGCAGAACACTCCTTTCTTTGATGTCTTTGTTATTGTTATTCCCCTCGTCCCTCCCCTCCCCTCCCCTCCCTTCCCTCCCCTCCCTTCCCCTCGGTCCTCCCCCCACCTCCCCCCCCTTCCCCTCCCCTCCCTTCCCTTCGTCCTCCCCCCCTCCCACCTTCCTGAACTCGAAATCAATAACAGTTATCGATGAAACCCAACCCCTCCCTCCCCTCCCCCCAGGTATCCAAGAGGTATCAACTAAAGGTTAACTGATTTTATTGATGCACACACACACACACACACACACACACACACACACACACACACACACACACACACACACACACACACACACACACACACACACACACA
>JACEEZ010024593.1:117159-119659 GCA_016584305.1 Chionoecetes opilio
GGTTCGTATGTGATATTTTTTTCTGTTGGTTTGTATGTGATGGTTTTTTTCTGTTGGTTTGTATGTGATATTTTTTTATGTTGGTTTGTATGTGATATTTTTTTCGTTGTTGTATTGATGGTTTTTTCGTCTGTTTGTATGTGATGTTTTTTCATTGGGTTTTTATGGTTTTTTTTTTCTGTGGTTCGTATGAATGTATTTCATTCTGTTGGTTTGTATGTGATGTTTTTTTAATGTTGGTTTGTATGATGATGGTTTTTTTTCTGTTGAGTTTGTATGTGATGGTTTGTGTTCATGTAACATGGTGCCTAGTGATGGTTTTTCAGATTTTGTATGTGATGTGTTTCTTCTGTTGGTTTGATTGATGTTTTTTCTGTGTCTGTATGTGAGTTTTTTCTGTTGGTCTTGTAGGATGGCATGTTTTACTGTGGTTGTAGTGAGTTTTTTTCAGATTGGTTGTATGTGATGTTTTTTTCTGTTGGTTTGTATGTGATGGTTTTTTTGTTGGTTCGTAGGTATTTTTAGTCTGATTAGTTCTCAGTCTCCAAAACCCACGTTCATATACATTGAATGAACAAGGCATAATTAACCTGAAGAGAGACGTAATATCATGTAGATTTGCTACCATTAGAACGATTTAAGGAATATAAGGCAGTTTTATAGATAGAGTTTAGTATCCTTGCCACGTAGTCCAAGGTTCAATCCCTATCAGACGTCAGGTGACACGTAAACACTGGCGCACCTAACACGTAGAACCCAAGACGAACAAGAAATTTAGTAGTATTGATCTCCTGTCAGCTTGTTTTATTCCGATATCCTTCCTCTCCCCTAAAGCTTCCCGCGGCATCTGCAAGGGAGGGGCCATAGCTACGAGAGGAGGAAGAGAAGAATAGAGGGAGGAAGAGAAGGAGGGAGAGAAGAAGAGAAGGAGGAGAGAAGGAGGAAGAGAATTAGAAGAGAAGGAGGAAGAGAAGAAGAGAAGGAGGAAGAGAAGAAGAGCAGGAGGAGAGCAGGAGGAAGAAGAAGAAGAGAAGGAGAGAAGGAGGAGAGAAGAAGAAATGAGGAGAGAAGGAGGAAGAGAAGAAGAGAAGAGGAAGAGAGAAGAGAAGAGGAAGAGAAGACGAAAAGGAGGAGAGAAGGAGGAGAGAAGGAGGAAGAGAAGAAGAGAAGGAGGAAGAGAAGAAGAAATGAAGGAGAGAAGGAGGAGAGAAGGAGGAAGAGAAGAAGAGAAAGAAGAAAAGGAGGAAGAGAAGAAGAGAAGGAGGAAGAGAAGAAGAGAAGGAGGAAGAGAAGAAGAGAAGGAGGAGAGAAGGAGGAAGAGAAGAAGAGAAGGAGGAAGAGAAGAAGAGAAGGAGGAAGAGAAAAAGAGAAGGAGAGAAGGGGGAAGAGAAGAAGAGAAAAAGAAAAGGAGGAGAGAAAGAGGGAGAGAAGGAGGAAGAGAAGGAGGAAGAGAAGTAGAAGAGAAGGAGAAGAGAAGAATACGAGGCTCTGGAACTGCCACCAACGCCCTCTACTCCTTCCGCTTATATTGTTTACTATAAGCCCTTCGTTATGAACCAATAGCGTCCTGGCTGGTGTAATTAACGGCCTATTTGATGTGTTTACGCCTCCTGGACCGCCTTAAAGAGGGGAAAAATGGGAAAAGGGAAGAAAGAAGGGAGAAAGAAAGGGGAAAGAAAGGAGTGAGGGGATAAAGCAATGCGTCAGGTTGAGGATGGGAATAAAGGGGAGTGAAAGGAGTAGTTTGACTGAGGGAAAGAGAATGAGGGGAGATATTGCTGTGTTAAAGGAGAGGAAGGGGGAAGGAGAAGGAATGTTAGAAGAAGAGGAAGAAGAAAAGGAAATAGAGGAAGAAGAAAAAGGAACAGGGAGAAGAAAAGAAAGTAAAAAAGAGGAAAAATTGTAAAGGAAGCTGATCAAGAAAAGGAATGTATGAAGAAGAGGAAGAAGAAAAGAAGAAGGTAGAGGAAGCAGATGAGAAAGGAGACGTAGAAGAAGAAGAGTATGAGGAAGAAGAAGAAATAGGAGATGTAGAGGAAGAAGAAGTAAGTAGATAAGAAGAAAAAATTGTTGAGGAAAGTGAGAAGAAAGAAAGGAAAAAGAAGAAGAGAGAGCGAAGAAGAGACGTAGAAAAGGAGTAAAGAAGAAGAGAGAAGAATAGAGGAAAAGAAAGAAGAAGAAGAGAAGAGAATAGAGATGAGGAAAAGAAGGAAAGGAGACGTAGAAAAGGAGTAAAAGAAGAAGAAGAAGAAGAAAATAGAGGAAAAAGAAGAGAAAGAAAAGAAGCAGAAGAGAAAAGAGAAGTAGAGGAAAAAGAAAAGGAAAGGAGACGTAGAAAAGGAGTAAAAGAAGAAGAAGAAGAAGAAAATAAGAGGAAAAAAAAAAAAAGAAAAAAGAAAAGGAAGAAAAAGAAGGAGTAGAGGAAAAAGTTAAAAGAAAGTAGTGAAAGAAGACAAATAAATAGGAAGAAAAAAAGCCACCCACTGCTGAAATCTATGAA
>JACEEZ010024593.1:137159-139659 GCA_016584305.1 Chionoecetes opilio
TAAAGGAATTAATGAAGAAATTCTATAGAGTCTTGTTAAGGACTAGTTACGTCGTCAACTTTTCTCCCATTTTGTACGAACTTGTTATTTACGCCTTTTTTCTTTTGTAATTTTGAATATCTGAGTCGTTTTGATAGAGGAATTAATGAAGAAATTCTATAGAGTCCTGTTTAGCCCCTTGAGATCCAGAACGTAATTTCCATTTTAATTTGACCACGATTAGATGATTTTTGATGAATATAAGCAATGTTTTTATAGATATGAACTGTTTAGTATCCTTATCGACTAACTAATTTGGTATATTACGCTGCTTTTTGTGATTTTATGGCTCGACAACAGACATTTTTTATAGCAAAGGAAAGATCTGGGCGTGAAGGGGTTAATGAAGAAATTCTATCGAGTCTTGTTAAGGTAATTTTCGTCGTCAACCTCTTTCCGTTTTCTACGAGACGCGGCATCAAAAGGGGACTCATCAACACCCTCAGGCCGATCACAGGGCCATCTGACGCCTCATTACTCCCTACACACGGCCCGGTTATTCAATCTCTTCATTATAATTCAGTTCTGGAAGGTACGGACGCCGCCTTTCCATTCTTTCCTAATTTTCTTACCTAGTTTTTTTTGTGTGTATTTTCTCTGTATATAAAATGATTCTGGATGCAGCCTTTTCATTCTTCCCTATTTTTCTTACGTAGTTTTATTTTCTCTCTGTATATAAAATGCCTCTAGAAGCAACCCTTTACTTTTCATAAATTCTCATCATTAGTTTTTTTTCTCTCTGCATATAAAATGTCTCTAGACTCAGCCTTTCCATTCTTCCCTATTTCTCTTACCTAGTTGTTTTTCTCCTCTCTGTGTATAAAATTACTCCAGGTTAAGCCTTTTCATTCTTCGCTATTTTTATTCCCAATTTTTTGCTCTGTATATAAAATGCCTCTGGACGCGCCTAACCATTCTTCCCTCGTGTTTTTCTTTGAGTATAAAATGCCTTTGGTTGCAGCCTTTTCATTCTTTCCTACGTATTTCATTTCTCTAGTGCTTTTCCTCTATGTTCAAATGCCTCTGGACGAAGCCTTTCCATTCTTCCATACTTTTCTTCCTTGTTTTTCTTCAGTACAAAGAGCCTCAGAACGCCTTCAGGAGGTGAGGAAGAGCAGCCCCTCAGCGTGACAGGTAGGGAGAGGGAGAGAGAGACAGGTCGACAGGGAGTGCTCGCGTCCAGGCCACTCGCTGACCCAGATACAATGAGCAGCTGTTTATATATCAATCGTCTGGCCGCGTTCCTGTTACCGCCCCGGAGCACGCGACACCTGACCTCCTTATGCCTGACGAAGGGGGTAGGAGGTAGGAAGGGAGGGAGGGGAGAAGGCGGAAGGGGAAGGGAGGGACGGAAGGGAGAACGGGAAGGAGGTTGCGACGGAGGGGAGAAGGAAGGAAGGGGAACGCGAAGGTGAGGATAGACGGAGGGAAGAAGGAGGGAGGGGAGAAAGAGGAGGTTGGGACGGAGGGGAGAAGGAGGGAAGGAGAGGAAGGACGGAAGGAGGGGAGAATACAAAGGAATACAAAGGAGTACAAAGGAAGAACAAACAGCAACATCCCTACTGGGCCAAACGAGACTGCCGGTGTGACAATTTTCTACCACTAAAGGAGATGAAGGAGAAGGAGACGAGACACTAAAAGGGGAAGGCGGGAGGGAAGGTGAAGAATAGATGAGGTGAAATTGGGTGTAATGATGTTTTGAAGGGATAGGGAAGTAGGAAGTGAAGAGGAAAAGGTTGAGGAGGCTAAATAACAAGAAGGATAAAAGCAATGTAGTAAGAAAAGTGTGTGAATGAGACAATGAGACACAAATGAAAGTGAAAACAAGACAAGAGGTAAGGAGAGGATAGGAGGAAGTGAAGAGGAAAAAGGTGAGATTAAATAGCAAGACGAATAGTTAAGAATGAAGTTAGAAAAGTGTGAGAATGAGACACAAATGAAAGAACATGACATGAAGTAAAGGTTAGATTAGGTTAGGACTTAGGTTAGATTAGGTTAGGCTAGGTTAGGTTAGGTTAGGTATGTAGTAAGAAAAGTGTGAGAATGAGACACAAATAAAAGAACATGACAGGAAGCAAAGGTTAAGCCGCAGACTTTCCAGTTTGGGACCAGGAATTTAGGTCACTCGTCGCCCCGGAATGGGAATGGGAATGAGGATCGATTGCGGTGTTGGTTTACTGCCGCGACAAAGACACTATTGGATAACAGGCTGGCGACGGAACAACAATGGAGCAAATACAGAGGCGAATAGCTGTGTGAATCAATGGAGACGAGGAAAAAGCAAAATAAACATAAGATTTTAGTCATATAGTCATGAGGAAAACTAAATTTAAACATTACATTTCACTATATAGTCGACGAGACATTACATTTTACTCTATAGTCGACGAAGAAAACGAAAAATAAACGTTACATTTTACTATATGAGTCATTGGTAAAACGAAAAATTTACATAACATTT
>JACEEZ010024593.1:147159-152159 GCA_016584305.1 Chionoecetes opilio
TGTTTGTCTATCTATCGGTCTGTCTGTCTGTCTATATATTTCTTCTTCAATTTATACGCATATTCATCCAGTTCCACAGTATTTCCTAATTACCTATTACATTAAGGACAATATTTACGTTTTAAGTATTTGTTTCCTCCTGTCATTAACGGTTTTTTAATTTTTCTAAAACCACGCAAAGGAGGTATTCATTAAAATAACAATGCTAGGGTTTGAAATAAATTTGTGAAAAATATGTTTTTTGTCGCTGCCTGTGCCGCTTTTGAATGGCATCGAAGACAACAACAAAATTGTCGAAAAAAAAGTAAGGCGATTTTTGTGATTTTTTTCTCGTTTTTTTCGATTTTTTTCGATTCATTTGAAACTTTGTCCAAAACATCTCCTTGGCCTCCTGATAACGAATCTGTAATTTTCTTTTCGATATTATTATTATATATGAAATTATAGATGAGCTTTTACAAAATTTTTTTAGTAAAAAGATACTCTATAATTCTTTAAAAATAAAAATTCGAAGAAAAATATACAGATTTGGATCAGGGGGCCCAAGGGGATTTTTTGGGCAAGTTTCAAAAAGATCGAAAAAAAACGGAAAAAACGGAAAAAAATTCAAAATTCCCCTTTCTTTTTTTTCGACAAATTTTTTTTTGTCTCATTCCCTTCAAAAGCGGCACATGCACCCCGAAAATAAAATCTTTTTACCCTAAATTTGGTTCTACCCTAGCATTGACTTTTTTGAATTGACAAGAAAGATTTTTTTAAAACTTTAACTTTACATAAAAAGGTGATATTGAGAACAGTCCATGGAATTACTGGATGAAGATGAAACAAATAATGAGTGTGGGTTGACAACTGTTTTATTTATACAGGGAAGGAAATCACGTTGTTCCCTGACGCGTCTTGGACATGTATGGGACGCGTTCATCCCCCTCCATGAGCCTCGCCCCTGCATACCAATGAGGGGTCCAAAACTACCCACTCATCACCTCATCACCTCATCACATCATCACATCATCATACTCATCATCATCACCACTCATCCCCGTTAAAAGTTTCCCCCTCAAAAAAAATAGAGACTCACCTATAGTAAAAAACCCTTTATAATCCGTTCGTTTTTTATTGTTATTGGAGCCTATTATTTTATATTTATTTCCCTTAGTTTGGGGGGCCTTAAATTAGCCCTGGCCCATCCCTTCTCAGTATTAAAAAGGGTGGGACTTTTTACCGAGATTTAAGGGGGGAAATATTTAAGAACCTACCTCACCACTAATATAACAATTTCCTCGTAAATAGAAAATAAAGAATCTCACTATAGTAGAACCAATTTATGAAGTCCGTTCGTTTTTTATTGTTGTTGGAGCCTATTACTATTATATTTAGTCCAATAGTTAGCCTGGCCTCATCCCTTCTCAGTATACAGGCTGCACTTTTACCGAGATTTAAGACATATATAAGAGCCTACCTCACCACATATATATAAAAAATAATTTCCTCGTAAATAGAAAATAAAGAATCCACTATAGTAGAACCAATTTATGAAGCCCGTTAGTTATTTAAGCCTATATTTAGCCTGTTCTTATCCCTTCCTAGTACACAATTTGCACTTTAACCGATATTTAACACATATTTAAGAGTCTACCGCTACACATCTATAATTATAATGAAAAAGTTATAGCGTCTAGACATATAATGAGCCCCCCCCCCCCTTCAGCGGCGAGCACAGGAAAGCAGAGGGTATTAAAGCGTCTATATTCTGGCGCGGGGAAACACAGCCACGCCTTCAACCCGCTTTCCTCTTAAACTACCATGGTTACTTACAGGGAGGAAAGCTTGAGGTGCTTGGGTTAAGGAAAGGAATGAACCACCACCACCACCACCGCCATCACCACCACCACCGCCATCACCACCACCACCGCCATCACCACCACCATCACCGCTACCACAACCTAACCTAACCTAACCTAACTACCATGGTTACTATAGCAGGGAGGAAAGGTTGAGGTACTTCGGTTGAGGAAAAGTATGCACCACCACCACCACCACCGCCATTACCACCACCACCACCACCATCACCACTACCACAACCTAACCTAACCTAGCTACCATGGTTACTATAGCAGGGAGGAAAGGTTGAGGTACTTCGGTTGAGTAAAAGTATGCACCACCACCACCATCATAACCATCAGTAACATATATATGTACATACATGTGTCTTCTCCTTGGCTAGCATAAAGGACATTTCTGAATCAAGTAAATGACACACTAAGATTGAGTCAGGAAAGGTTGAGGTACTTGGGTTAAGGAAAGGTATGCACCACCACCACCATCACCGCTACCACTACCACAACAACCTAACCTAACCTAACCTAACTACCATGCACTCTTAGAAAAGAAGGGTAGGAAAAGGGTAGAAAAAGGGTGTTTGTAGTGATGAAATACTGCTACCCTTTTCTACCCTTACAAATATACCCTTTTGCAACCCTAAATATACCCTTTTCCGACCCCAAATGTACCCTTTCTCATCCCTCTCGTCTAAAAAGGGTAGATAAAGGGTAGATGAAGGGTATAATCAGCAGCATCTACCCTCCAGCCTGGACATAGGGTATACAAAGGGTACTGATGGTGTGATGTAACAATTCTACCCTTAATATACCCCCCATTTCTGAGTGTGTGGTTACTATAGCAGGGAGGAAATGTTGAGGTTCTTGGGTTAAGGAAAAGTATGCGAAAAAAAAGCGGAAGGACAACCCAGAAATGAACAGCATGCAAGGACGAGAAATCAGGGCGAGGGGCGAGGGAGGGAACGCAATGTACTATGTAGAGTCAATAAGGGAAGTAAAAGTGTAGCCAATATAGCCTTGCAGTGAAGCCTTTAACCCATTCACGCCCAATAGCTATAAAAAAAATCGTCTTTTGTCGAGCCATAAAATTACAAAAAGTAACTGAATATACCGAATTAGTTAGTGGAGAAGGATACTAAACAGGTCATATCTATAAAATATTGCTTATATACACAAAAAATTGTCTAATGGTTGTTATATTACAATGGAAATTTAGTTCTGGGTCTCAAGGGGTTACAACGAACCTCCTGCCACCACCCTCAGGTAGCGTGCTTGCCCGGGTCGGTAGCGTTAGCAATTATTTACAAGGTGACTGAGGGGATTTCCGTGAGTGAATGTATCCCTTTCCCATCTTCCCCTCACTTCCCCTCCTTTCCCTTCCCTTCCCCTTCCTTCCCTAACCCAGAAACGCCACCGCCTAAGTCCCAAATTCTCCTTTTTCCTACCTATTTATACCTAACCTAACCTAACCTAACCTAATATAATCTAACCTAACCCTAAATAACATCTCAGTATTTTTTTCCTTTATACGTTGGAGCCTATAGCGCCTGTAGGCTATTATCTTCTTTCCTTAAGTTTTATCGTTCTATCTTCCATCTATTTTATGCTTCAAACAGCCTTTCACACCCTCCTGTATATCAGTTCCTTACGTCTAAAACACCACCTCACATAAACCTTCCCTTAATGCCTTAAATAATCCCTTAAAAGGCCATAATACCTCTATATTCACCCTTAAAAAGACCTCAGCAGGCTTTAAACCCCCTCCTATGCTCCCCTACCCCCCCAATAAAAGTCCCCCCATCCCCCCTACACAACACCTCAAGCCACGTTACGTAACCCAAACATTCCCTGCCCCCTCCCTTCCTTCCCTTCCCTCCCCTTCCTTCCCTTCCCTTCCCTTCCCTTCCCTTCCCTTCCCTTCCCTTCCCTTCCCTCCCATTCCCTTCCCTCTCCTCTCCCCTCACTCCCACCCGTTAGTATCGACTTCTGTAGCCCGTGGAGTACTTTACCCTCCCATAACCCCCTCCATTCCCCCTCCACTCCCCTCCATCACACCACGCTAACGCCCTACTCCAACACGCCCAAATACTCCCATACACTCCTTTTTTTTTCTTTCTTCATATTACTCCCACTCCTTTTTTCTTTACTTTTACTATTAATTTTTTTACTTTTTACTTATACTTTTTTTTTAACACTCCTATACACTCCTTTTTTTATCTCCTTATCACTCCTACTCCTATTTTTTTTCTCCGTATTACTCCACTCCTCCCTCTCAGCTACTCCTACAGGCAGGTACTCCGGTTCATCACTGCTACAGGAGTAATGAGACGGAGTTCTGGGCTGGTATTCATAAAGCTACGAGTATTCTTTACAAAAACGATATTAGTAGCATAATGAACAACTAGGTTGGTATTCATGAAGGGTTAAGCTTAGGCTGGTATTCATAAAGAGTCTTCTCTATAGAAACGATATTCAGTAGCTAGTATATATATAAAGGATAGTATTCATAAAGGCTCCAGCTATACGTCTTCTTTATAAATACGATACCTGGTTCCTATCTACGTTATGAGCCCTAAAATAGCAGCCGTAACGATGTCGGGCCAATATGGTTCCACTACTCGGGGATTTCTTATCCTCCTTTTCCTTTTTATAAAAATTTAGTGGGTAGTCTTTATTTGTTTTTGCTCTACAGTTATATATAGTCTTCCTCTCTCTCTCTCTCTCTCTCTCTCTCTCTCTCTCTCTCTCTCTCTCTCTCTCTCTCTCTCTCTCTCTTCTCTCTCTCTCTCTCTCTCAGAAAAATAAGATGAAATAGCAGTAGAAAAATCTATAAGCAATTTTAAATGAGGAAGGAAAAATGGTCAAGTTTTAAATTTGTTGTTTCAAGGCTTACGTATTCTTTGCCGAGAGAGAGAGAGAGAGAGAAAAGAGAGAGAGAGGGGAGAGAGAAGAGAGAGAGAGAGAGAGAGAGAGAGAGAGAGAGAGAGAGAGAGAGAGAGAGAGAGAGAGAGAGAGAGAGAGAAGAGAGAAGAGAGAGAGAGAGGAGGAGAGAGAGAGAGAGAGGAGGAGGGAGGAGGAGAGGAGCGAGGAGGAGAGAGAGAGAGAGAGAGAAGAGAGAGAGAGAGAGAAGAGAGAGAGAAGAGAGAGAGAGAGAGAGAGAGA
>JACEEZ010024593.1:162159-164659 GCA_016584305.1 Chionoecetes opilio
AGAGGAGGAGGAGGAGGAGGAGGAGGGGATCAATGTTCACTCTCTCATCCTCAGTGATTGCTTCCCACAAATACACCTCCTCCTCCTCCTCCTCCTCCTCCTCCTCTCCTCCTCCTCCTCCTCCTTCTCCTCTCCTCCTCCTTCCAGAAAGTATAAATATAAAATAATCTCCGTATAAAGGCTACTTCTCTGCTCCTCCATCCCTCTTCTTACATCCTATAGGCCTATCCTTTTCCTACCTTAGGCCTCCCTGTACCTATGTCTCATTACGGACAGGTAAGGACCACCTGAGCTAAGAGGAAACGTTTTTTTTCGTAAATGTAAAAACAATATGTAAAATAAGGAGTTGCCAACCTAGTAAAAACACAAGGCTTCATCTTCCTACTAAAGCTACCTGATATGATGCGTTTTTTTTCGTAAATGTAAAAAAATGATGGTAAAATAAATGAGTTCCACCACCGATAAAAACATAAGGATTCGTCTTCCTACTAAAGCTACCTGATATGATGCGTTTTTTTTCGTAAATGTAAAAAAATGATGGTAAAATAAATGAGTTCCACCACCGATCAAAACAAAGGATTCGTCTTCCTACTAAAAAATAAATTAGAGGAGATATTTTTTCGTAAGTGTAAAAAAAATGTAAATATGGTTCCACAAAAATAAGTTCTTTCCACAAAAAATAAAGTTAAGTTTTTTTCGTAGTGTAAAAAAAAATGTTTTTTAAAAGAGTTCCACCACCGATAAAAACAAGGATTCGTCTTCCTACTAAAAAATAAATTAGAGGAGATATTTTTTCGTAAGTGTAAAAAAATTCTGTCAAAAAATAAGTTCTTACCAAAAAGGAAAGTTAAGTTTTGTTCGTAGATGTAAAAAAAAATGTAAAAAAAAAAAAGAGTTCCCACCACCGATAAAAACTAAGGATTCGTCTTCCTACTAAAAAATAAAAGAGCAAAGTTTTCCCATAAAATTGTAGACTTCTTTTCCATCGGGGAAGTGGGTATGATTTCTTCTCTACTAAAAAAACAAAGCGTATTTCCTTTACACTATAAACCCAACAGTGAATCTTTTCCTCCACCAGAATGAGTCTTATTTCCTCCACAAACAGAGTCTTTCTCTATAACTAGGGTGAATCTTTTCGTCCTCAAACAGAGTGAGCCTTTTCCCTCTACAAGTGCTGTTAGGAATAAGGGAGGGCGATATTAGGGAACATAAGAACATAAGAAAATAAGGAAGCTACAAGAGCCGCGAGACCTACACGTGGTAGTTCCTGTCATCTAACACTACCTACATCCACCTTTCATCCCCATCCATGAACCTATCCAGCTCCTCTTAAAAGCTCCCTAATGACTCCGCACTAACTACCTGTCTACTGAGACCAGGGAAGGGAGGGGAGGTACTGGGGAAGGGAGGGGAGGTAGAGGGGAAGAGAGGGGAGTTAGAGGGGAAGAGAGGGAGGTTGAGGGGAAGGGAGGGAGTATGGGGAAGGGGGAGTAGTAGGAAGGGGGAGGTTAGGAAGCGGAGGTCTGGTATGCAAAGTACTCATCCAAATGTGGTAATTCATTTTTATTCCTCCCTACATGGAACAATACGTTTGAATTTGGCAAAGATAAACCCAATCATAGGGTCGTTTGCACACACACACAACACACACACACACACACACACACACACACACACACACACACACACACACACACACACACACACACACACACACACGCACACGCACACACACACACACACACACACGAAGGATGCCGACCCCTGCACTATCTAGCACCCCTGTTTAAAGCCCCATGTGGCACCACTGCGCGTATTGGTAAAACATATTCGGAATGGAGGAGCGGGCTGGAATGGGTGTCGCAAATTTGTTCACCTCAGCCCAAAACTTTTTCGGCTGGAGAAATCACACGTATAATTTCGCCTCAGAGAATTCCGCAATAAAAAGAAAAAAGGAGTAAGATAGGAGCAGTAAAATAAGAGGAATAAAACAGAAACAGCGCTAACACAACATACTCTATTCCCCTAAGGTGGCTGTGTCTTCTGCAGGGACCACTTCATCAAGCGCCGCCCCACAAACCTTGCCCCGCCATCACAACAACAACATAAACACTGCACAAAAATAGCTTCCAGTGTGGGGGGAATAAATATACATTGAAATAACTTGAACTCCTCACAAACACAGGACCCCCAGGAAGCTAAGAGAGCGGTTCTGACGTAGGCGCTTTAGAAAAAAAATATTGATATGTGGGGAAATAAATACCTATTGGAATAAACTATAGTCCATTCTTTTTAACGAAGCAAAAATTCCATTCTATCTTAAGGTCTCATACTTAAAATGATGCCTATGTTTACCTGATACTATGGTTAACCATGATAAAATACAACTGAAATTTAGAAGAAGCGTAGTATTCCCTTCTCCTGGTTAAAATGATGCCTATGTTTACCTGATAATATGGTTAACTATGATAAAATACAACTGAAATTTAGAAAATGCGTA
>JACEEZ010024593.1:174659-179659 GCA_016584305.1 Chionoecetes opilio
CTCTCTCTCTCTCTCTCTCTCTCTCTCTAAGTTATATGTTTGTGTTCCTTCCTTCCCTCCCTCCCTTCCTTCCTATCCTCATGACATCTCTAAAGCTCACCTCCTTATGTGTGTCTCTCTCCTTTCTTTACTCCACCAAAACTCTTCCTACTTTCCTTCTTTACCTTCAACTTTTTCCTCCCTCCTATAGTGCAGATACCCAAGGCAAAAAAAACCAACAACAACATATAGACACAGACAGAGAGAGAGAGAGAGAGAGAGAGAGAGAGAGAGAGAGAGAGAGAGAGAGAGAGAGAGAGAGGAGAGAGAGAGAGGAGAGAGGAGAGGAGAGAGAGAGGAGAGAGGAGAGAGAGAGAGAGAGGAGAGAGAGAGAGAAGAGAGAGAGAGAGAGAGAGAGAGAGAGAGAGAGAGAGAGAGAGAGAAAGGGAAACAACATACAGACAGACATATAGACAAACAGACAGACAGAAAAAACACAGTGAGGGAAAAATACAACTAGAAAAGTAAACACAAACACAGACAGACAGGCAGACAAATAGGAATAAGTTCAAACACGAATATGCACTCTGAAGGCATACACACACACACACACACACACACACACACACACACACACACACACACACACACACACACACACACACACACACACACACGTGAAAAATAGTAACTGTAGGTAAGGGAGAAGTTATTGAAGGCTTAGGCGGGACGATGAATGGAGGCAGGGGATGAGGGTAGCAAAAGTGTATGAGGGAGGTGAATTAAGGCGAGGGGAAGATGAGGGGAGACGGGAAGGAGTGAAGGGGAGATGGGGAGTGAAGGGAGATGGGGAGTGAGTGAAGGGGAGATGGGGAGTGAACGGGAGATGGGGAGGAGTGAAGGGGAGATGTGGAGTGAGTGAAGGGAGATGGGGAGTGAAGGGGAGATGGGAAGAGTGAAGGGGAGATGGGAAGGAGTGAAGGGGTGATGGGGAAGGAGTGAAGAGTGATGAAGGAGTGAAGGGGAGATGAGGAGTGAAGGGAAGATGGGAGTGAGAAGGGGAGATGGGAGTGAGAAGGGGAGATGGGGAGTGAGTGAAGGGGAGATGGGAAGGAGTGAAGGGGAGATGAGGAAGTAAAGGGGAGATGGGAGGAGTGAAGGGGAGATGGGGAGTGAGTGAAGGGGAGATGGAGGAGTGAAGCGGAGATGGAGGAGTGAGTGAAGGGAGAGAGAGTGAAGGAGACGAAGGGAAGGGAGTGAGGGGAAGTGAGGGGAAGATGAGAAAGTTGATAAGGAAGGGGATGGGAAATAACTGGATAAAGGGAAGTGGAAAGTAGATATGAGGAGAGAGAGAGAGAGAGAGAGAGAGAGAGAGAGAGAGAGAGAGAGAGAGAGAGAGAGAGAGAGAGAGAGAGAGAGAGAGAGAGAGAGAGAGAGAGAGAGAGAGAGAGAGAGAGAGAGAGAGAGAGGGAGAGAAATGGAAAAAGAAAATGGAAAGAGAAAAAGGGGCGACAAGTTTTATGGAAAATATGTAAATGGAGAATGAAGGGAAAAAATGTTAAGGAGGAGGAGGAGGAAAGGGAGAGAAAAAAAAAAGGCAGATAAAATTAAGGGAAAAATGTTTAAGAGGAGGAGGAAAGGGAGAGAAAAAAGGGAGTAAAAAAGCCGCTATTTCCCTAATGCTTGTGTTCATTAAAAAGTTACTCCTATGGGGATGCAAAGGGTCTGATTGGGTCTTTAAGTAGCCAAGTGAAGGTTAGGTTAGATTAGGTTAGGTTAGTTAAAGGTTAGTCAAAAGCGCTCACTCTCGGCTCTCAACCTGTGGGTTCACTATTAAAAAGTTACTCAATTCTTGGGAAGAAAAAGGGTCTGATTGGGTCTATAGTAAGCAAGTGAAGCTTAGGTTAGGTTAGGTTAGGTTAGGTTAGATTAGGTTAGGTTAGGTTAGGTTAGGTTAGGTTAGGTTAGATTAGGTTAGGTTAGGTTAGGTTAGATTAGGTTAGGTTAGGTTAGGTTAGGTTAGGTTAGATTAGTTTAGGTTTAATTATCTGGACAGAACGGATGGAACTTTTATGTATCACTGTTTAAATTGGAAATATTGAAAAAATCTAAAAAGTTAACTACAATGGGGACACTAAGGATCTGATTGGGTCTTTAAGTAGCCAAGTGAAGGTTAGGTTAGGTTAGGTTAGGTTAGGTTAGGTTAGGTTAGGTTAAATCACCTGGACAGAACGGACGGTACTTTTATGTATCACTGTATAAATTGGTAACATTGAAAAAATCTAAAAAGTTAACTTGATGAATACTGATATAACATTGGAAATAGTGACTAGAATAGCAATACATTTCATATATATGCAAACAAAAACATGTTAGAGTGAAACCATAACATCAAACCGAGAACAATACTTTGACGGAATAAATCAATGTTGTTTTAAAGGGACGTAAACATGATGAAAAATATTATAAAAACTACACCGATAAATATAATCACTGTTGTTGGTATTTTTAGTAAAGTTAGTAATGGCAAAACAGAACGGCTGGTACTGTTGTGTGTATCTGTATAAATTGGTAATTGTGAATCGTGAGTTAACTTGTGATATTGTGTAATGTGGTGTGACTGTGTATTTCATATGTGTGACAATGTTAGAGTGACCATAACTTCAAACGAGACATGTGTTGAGGTATTGTGTTGTTGTTTGGGGTCGTAACTGTGGATGTTGTAACTCCGTAAATTTTGCACTGTGTTGTGTGGTGTTTTTGTGTAAGTTTAGTATGGCAAACGAATGGTTGTGTGTGGTGTGTGTGTGGGTGTGTGTGGGTGTGGTGTGTGGTGTGTGGTGTGTGGTGTGTGTGTGTGTGTGTGTGTGTGTGTGTGTGTGTGTGTGTGTGTGTGTGTGTGTGTGTGTGTGTGTGTGTGTGTGTGTGTGTGTAAATGGGCAAATAACTTTCTTGTAAGAATTAATTATTTTCACACACATAAAAAGGGAGGTAATTAAAAAGTGTTGACTAAGTATTATGTTGTCAGGACACGCACACACACACGCACACACAACACACACACACACACACACACACACACACACACACACACACACACACACACACACGTACATGACACAAATTTCAAGAGTGATACACGTTCTCCATGGCCTCTACTTTTGGGTCAAGGAGTCAACGTCAGGAAGAAGAGGAGGAGGAGAGGAAAGGAGGAGGGGAGGAGGAGGAGGAGGAGGAGGAGGAGGAGGAGGAGGAGGAGGAGGAGGAGGAGGAGGAGGAGGAGGAGGTACTGGCTGAATGTATCAATAAGGAGGAGGAGAAGGAAGGAAGGAAGAGAGGAGGAGGAAGAGAAGGAGGAGGAGGAGGAAGAGAAGGAAGAGAGGAGAGGAAGGCAAAGGTACTGGCTGAATAGAGGTCAATAGAGGTCAATAGAGGTCAATAAGAAAGAGGAGATTGACGCAGTGGTCGCATTGACACTGAATAAAGAACATCTTGGGCAAAATATTGATCGAGTATAGATAGAGATAGATAGATACACATAGATACACATAGATAGATAGACACTCATCTCCTCCTCCTCCTCCTCCTCCTCTTTTACCCTCACACTTCCCCTCTCCTCCTCCTCCTCTCCGTCCCTCCTTCCACTCCTCCTCCCATTTTCTCTCCCACTTCCCCTTCCTCCCACTTTCCTCCCCCATCCCCTCTTTATCTCTCACCACTTCCACCACCACTTCACACACACACACAACACACACACACACACACACACACACACACACACACACACACACACACACTTCCCCACAACAGCACATGTTTTTCCTCTACAAAATATAGCAATCTTGTTCTCTATTAGTGGTATTAGATCTCTCTCTCTCTCTCTCTCTCTCTCTCTCTCTCTCTCTCTCTCTCTCTCTAGTATAACATGACTTAGTATGCTTAAGAAAGTTCATTATATGTAAATTTAGCGAAATAAGAAAAAAAAACCACACAAGAGAAGATGAAAGAAATAGGAAAAAAAATACATGTCATACTTTTCCTAATTGTTTGACTTTGCAAAAACTTGGAAGACGAGACGCGCTTTTTAGACAGAATAAATTTACATGGAACTTAGAATCATGTGAAGTTTTTTTTTTTTTTTTTTTTTTTTTTTGCATTGACTAGAACTTTTTTTATTTTTTTATTATACCCTGATCTTTTTTTTTTTTTAGCATTTATAGCGATTAATAACTTCTTTTTTTCCATTTCCAGCGATTAGTACCTGATTTTTTTAGCATTTATAGCGATTAATAACTTCTTTTTTAGCATTTATAGCGATTAATAACTTCTTTTTTAGCATTTATAGCGATTAATAACTTCTTTTTTTAGCATTTCAGCGATTAATCTTCTTTGATTTATAGTGTATATCTTTACATTTTCAAATAATTTAGCATTAAGGATGGCCGGGGAATAAAAAAAAAAAAAATTATAGCATTAATACATTTTTTTCGATTTATAAATAAAAACTTTTTATTACACAGAACTATTTGTCTGTATTTTTTTTTATATCACAAAAAAGGGCTGGCCAAGGGGCAAAAAAAAAGTAGCAAAAAAGTCGCTTCAAAGGCTGGCAGGGAAAAATCTGACAAGACTGAAAGGAAGACAAAGTAGAGTTGGGCAGTGTATAAAGGAGACAGTAGGAGTATTTAAAAAGGGGGGTGGGCCACTTTAGTTCTGGAGGTGTCATGTTATAACTCGTTTTTTAGAATTTATATATTAGATTTTGACTATCTACACTCTACAGGTAGAAGCAAAATCTAATATAAAAATTCTAAAAAACGAGTTATGTGAGAAAACTATTATATTTTCCTACAGATAATGGTCAGGTAAACACACATACAAACACGCATGATGAGTAATGAATGATTGAGTTCATGGTGGAACAATGAATTATTCTATAATTAGTTCAAAGTACACCACCTTAGTGTGTCCACCTCTCAATCTTTATTATTCAAATATCTCTAAGTTTTTTTTTTTTTTAA
>JACEEZ010024593.1:187159-202159 GCA_016584305.1 Chionoecetes opilio
TTTGATTTCCATAAAGTACCTACATTCCATCTCGCCAAAAAATATTCCATTCAGAGAGGCGTGCCATCTGGGATCCGGGAAGGTATTTACATAATAGGAGACATCTCTGTAAGCTCATTTAGGGTGAAGCAATCTCAGGTAAAGGAATCTACCTGGGCATTTTTTTATTTATGTAAATTTGAAGATTTAATATATCAGTTTTTTGTAATAATTCGAAAAGTAACAATGCTAGGGTAGAACCAATTAGCGATAATAATATGTTATGTTGTCAGGCTACCATGTGCCGCTTTTGAATGGAATCGAACGCAAAAAAAAAATTGGTCGAAAAAAAATCAAGACCTTGCGATTTTTTCGATTTTTTTTCGATTTTTTTCGATTCCTTCAAACTTTGCTCAAAACATCTCCTTGGCCTCCTGATCACGAATCTGCAATATTTTTTCGATATTGTTATTATCAATGAAAATATAGACGATGTCGGTTACTAATGGATTTTTTTTTTACATCACAAAGGACTGGCCAATGAAGAAAAAAATATAATATAGATAAAATAGTGAATAATATTAATCTAGATAAAATAGTAGATCTCTTTAAGGAATGAGGGAGAGAGAGAGAGAGAAAGAGAGAGAGAGAGAGAGAGAGAGAGAGAGAGAGAGAGAGAGAGAGAGAGAGAGAGAGAGAGAGAGAGAGAGAGAGAGAGAGAGAGAGAGAGAGAGAGAAAGAGAGAGAGAGAGAGAGCGCGTAGGGTCTAAGAGTACCAGAGGACCTTCAAGAGTCAACTAATGTATTTAAATGCAGGTTGGTCGCTGCCTAGTAATGACGACTGTGACGGGGGTGAGTGAGGACGGTGATGAGGGGGAGGAGGAGGAGGAGGAGGAGGAAGAGGAGGAGGATTACATAGGATTACATAGGAATAACAGACACCAGGAGACCTATTGGTCCATGACGAGGGCATCTGCTGAACTGCATACTACTAACTATCAACTACTTGTAAGAAAACAGTTGGAAAAGGATACCATGTCCTTAAAAGAAGATAGGAACATGGAAGTTTCATAGTGCAGAAAAATAGGGTATGAAATATACTAACTACAACTACCACTACCACTACAACTAATCGATCCGGGGGACTAAATATGAATTCGCAGGGCACTATCAATACCCATTTACTTTACAGTGCGCGTCAAGTCTGTTTTTAAATGTAGTTATTGTGCTGGCTTCGACAACATTTGCTTGTAACTTGTTCCATCGATCAACGACTCTCACATTGAAATAATTTTTACGGAGATCAGTGATGCAACGTTGACCGTTTAGTTTTAAACCATTATTTCTTGTTGTCACTTGAGTTGAAAGCTCGAATAAGTTCTCTTGATTAATGACATCAAATCCTTTTAGAATCTTAAAGGTTTCTATCAAGCCCCCACGGATTCTACGATCCTTTAAGGAAAACATATTAAGTTTCCGCAGTCTCTCTTCATAAGATGAATTTCGCAGAGATGGAATTTGTTGGTTGCTCTTCTTTGCACTGATTCAATTTGGCTTGATCTTTTACGAAACAGGGCGACCAGAATTGAACGGCATATTCCAAGTGTGGCCTAACCAAGGAGTGTATAATTGTGTCATTACTTTCGGAGTTTTGTGTTCAAAATTGCGTTTAATAAAGCCCAACATCATATTCGCCTTTTTACTGGCAGCTAGGCAAGCGGACTGGTTTTCAGATCATTACTGATGATGACACCTAAATCCTTTTCCTGCTGTACTTCAGTTAACGATTATTTTGCATTTGATAGTTATATTTGAGGTTATCGTTGCCTATATGCATTACTTTACATTTATCGGAATTGAATTTTAATAGCCATTTATCACTCCAGTCTGATAGTTTGTCGAGGTCACTTTGTATGAGTTTGTATGAGGAGGAGGAGGAGGAGGAGGAGGAGGAGGAGGAGGAGGAGGAGGAGGAGGAGGAGGAGGAAAAGATTGTAGCGAAATTGAAAAACTGCAAAAAAGAGGGACAGTACGATTTGGGTCTAATATCTCTCTCTCTCTCTCTCTCTCTCTCTCTCTCTCTCTCTCTCTCTCTCTCTCCTCTCTTCTCTTCTCTCTCTCTCTCTCAGCCAGACCCCTCCAGAAAAGCATGAAAATAGTTGCAAGTGAAAAAAAAAAAAAAAAAAAGTGGCGGTGAAATTGTCGTCAGTGATAAAATACCAACATTATTTTTTTATATTTTTTTACATCACAAAGGACTGGCCAACGAGGAAGATAAGTCGGAATACTCAAAGCAATAATTAGCATACAAGATTAAGAAACACGCGGCTAATTAGGATGAGAGGAATGAACACAGCCAGGTAATTAGTGCTAGTGAGGTGGGCTTTTAATTATTTATATATTTACATTACAAAGGACTGGCTAAAGGCAAAAATAATACAGAGTAACAAAAAGCCCGCTCAATTGTCAGTCCTCATAAAGAAGACAGTAAGAGAATATATAAGTAAGAGAAGACAGTAGGGCTATGCAAGGGGAGACTCGGATGATGGAGAAATTAATTGTCTTTGTTCAACCTTAATTAACCTTCAACAGACAGCTATACGAACGTCTCATTTCGGGTTAATTAACAAAAATGATATTGCCTCATCTATTCGTTTTAAGTTGTAGATTAATAATGCAGACCATGATGGTGTTTAAGGTGAGGTATTGTGAGATAAATGGAGCAGAAAATATTATATATGCGTTTATGGGAATTTTTGTTGTTGTAGTGATGGTGGTGGCAGAATAGTTTAGTAGTGTGGCAGTAGTAGTTACGAGCGAGCGCGAAGCGCTCGTGAGTCCTCGGTGGATACGGAATTTTTCTCACTTAAGCGGCCGACCCGACCCGGCCCGGCCCGACCCGACCGTCACCCTTTTCAGGAGCTTATATCTTTGGAATCCCGCTTCCGATTGACAAGCGGTCTTCGCCCTCTGATAGCCCCATTCAATACCTATTTGTGTTGACATGTTTTGTCTCACGTGAGGGGTCGGCATGGCGCGTGGCGCGTGCCGCGTGAGGGGTGTCAGACAACGTTATCTTGCTATAGCTGAGAAACGGCTGTACCGACTAAGTTGAAATTTGGTGTGTGGTTTGAGACCACACACCTAGCAATGTCACACAGGTCAAACTCCGGGTGACGCCGCACGTGCGCACGTGCGGCGGGTTTCTACGGGCTCGCTCGTCCCTCGCCGATTAAGGCGTCTTACTGGTAGTAGTAGTAGTAGTAGTAGTAGTAGTAGTAGTAGTAGTAGTAGTAGTAGTAGTAGTAGTAGTAGTAGTAGTAGTAGTAGTAGTAGTACCAAAAGCATGATGAAGAAAAAAAAAAAAAGAGAAAGCAGCTATAATAATAATAACAATAATAATAACAAAATAATCTTAATAACGACGATAACAACAACAATAATCACAACAACAACAACACCATAACAACTACATAACCCGTCACAAACAACCCCTCAAAGATTGCACAGGTAGTGGGGAGGGCAAAGGGGGGGAGGGGCAAAGGGGGCTGAGGGGAATTATCTGAGGGGAGACGCAGGGGGGCAACCTTTCCCTCACCTGCCAATTAGCAAGAGGGAGGTGACCTTAGCTTGACGGGAGTGTATGAACGAGGGGAAAATGAGCTGCCTGGGATGTGAGGGGAAGAGAGGGAAAGTGAAGGGATGTGCGAGAGAGGGGAAAAGATGGAAGGAGCGTTGAAGGAGAGAAGGTGGAAGGAGAGAGGCAAGAAGTAGCTGGAACGAGGGGAAAATGGAGTGCCTGGGATGTGAGGGGAAGAGAGGGAAACGAAGGGATGTGCGAGAGAGGTGAGAAGAGGGAAGGAGGGAGGAAGGAGAGAAGGTGGAAGGAGAGAGGCAAGAAGTAGCTGGAACGAGGGGAAAATGGAGTGCCTGGGATGTGAGGGGAAGAGAGGGAAACGAAGGGATGTGAGAGAGAGGTGAGAAGAGGGAAGGAGGGAGGGAAGGAGAGAAGGTGGAAGGAGAGAGGCAAGAAGTAGCTGGAACGAGGGGAAAATGGAGTGCCGGAGATGTGTTGAGGGGAAGAGAGGGAAACGAAGGGATGTGAGAGAGAGGGGAGGGAGTGAGGGAAGGTGGTTTGAAGGAGAGAAGGTGGAAGGAGAGAGGGAAGGAGTAGCTGGAACGAGGGGAAAATGGAGTGCCGGAGATGTGTTGAGGGGAAGAGAGGGAAACGAAGGGATGTGAGAGAGAGGGGAGGGAGTGAGGGAAGGTGCAGGGAAAGAGGCAAGGAGTAGCTGGAGGGAAGGAAATTAGCCACTAAGGGAAGGTAGAGGAAGGTTTTACGTCCCAAAAAAAAAAAAAATAACTTAGCTGTGGAAATTTGATAGCTGGATAGGCTTGGTGTGATAGGCCTGTGAATATTTAGCGCTATATTCATGGGCTTCAGTAATAGGCTTGTGGAAATTAAGAGGAAGAGGAGTAGGAGAGGAAGAAGAGCAGGATGAGGAGGAACGAAGGAAGGTTGACACTGTAATTAGCCATAATGGGCCCCTGGGGTACTTTACTCTCTCTCTCTCTCTCTCTCTCTCTCTCTCTCTCTCTCTCTCTCTCTCTCTCTCTCTCTCTCTCTCTAGACGTGAGTTCGCAATGTGCAGCGTCCCTGTGCATTCGGTCAGCGGTTCGAGTCCGCCTAGTTCGTGCTGACGTGGCGGCGCCTTGTATAGTCAATAACCTTGTAGTTGGTACTTGCAAAGTGTCTAGATAGGATGAAAATCTTATCTTATCTCTCTCTCTCTCTCTCTCTCTCTCTCTCTCTCTCTCTCTCTGCCCGTCAGGGTGGCAAGGTTGGTAGAGACGTGAGCCCGCAATGCGCAGCGTCCCTGTGCATTCGGTCAGCGGTTCGAGTCTGCCTAGTTTCGTGCTGACGTGGCGGCGCTTTGTATAGTCAATAACCTTGTAGTTGGTACTTGCAAAGTGTCTAGATAGGATGAAAATCTTATCTTATATTATCTCTCTCTCTCTCTCTCTCTCTCTCTCTCTCTCTCTCTCTCTCTTCTCTCTCTCTCTCTCTCTCTCTCTCTCTCTCTCTCTCTCTCTGTCTCTCTCTGTGGTGATACTGTTGCAGAGGAATATAATCAAGACCTCCATGCAGCCTGGCGCCCTTACCTCCCCACCTAGAAGATGCCGAGAAGCCCACCGCGTATTTGCGAGCTCCTACAAGTGCGGGGCGAATATCACAAGCCTTGAAGGACCGAGCGATGTTAGCAAGAGCCTGGCAGATGACGGCATTCACCACACCAAGTAATAATAATAACCATACAAGTCTAACCGTCTAAGTCTAATGACGAACCTAACCTAACCACACCAAATAATAATAATAATAATAATACAAGGATGATTACAAGGATTACATACATACAAGGAGGACTGAGGGATGTTAGCAAAAGCCTGGCAGATAACGGCATTCACATATAGTAATAATAATAACTATACAAGTCTTGAAATGCCAAAACTAATATTATAGAATCACAGGAGTAAGCTATACTAAGACAAGTGAAAGGTATATTCATGCATACACTCTACGAAACATCTACATCTACATCTACTCTATAAAATCTTTGAACTTGAACTTGAACTGTCGTCTACCTGCGAATATATGTGTCTATAGTTCATTCACCTGTCCTTCTTAACCCCTTCACACCCAGATATTTCCTTTGCAATAAAAAATAATCTGTTGTTAGCCATAAAATTACGAAAAGAATTATAATATATACTAAATTAGCTAGTGGACAAGGGTACACTACAGGGGATATATATATAAAATAGTTTATATTCATTAAAATCGTCTATAATGGTCGCCAAATTACAATAGAAATATACATTTTGGGCCTCAAGGGGTTAAATATCCAGAAAGAGGGAATGAAAGGATGGAAGGAAGATAGGATTGGGAGTGTTAGAAGAGAAAGACATATTTCGAAGGATGGAGGTAACAGAGAATGAGACGAGGTAGTAGATAGATGTAGTAGATAAGTAAGAGACGAAGTAGTAGATAGAATAGTAGATAAGTAAGAGACGAAGTAGTAGATAGAGTAGTAGATAAGTAAGAGACGAAGTAGTAGATAGAGTAGTAGATAAGTAAGAGACGAGGTAGTAGATAGAATAGTAGATAAGTAAGAGACGAAGTAGTAGATAGAGTAGTAGATAAGTAAGAGACGAAGTAGTAGATAGAATAGTAGATAAGTAAGAGACGAAGTAGTAGATAGATAGTAGATAAGTAAAAGACGAAGTAGTAGATAGATAGTAGATAAGAAAAAAAAAAAAAAAAAAAAAAAAAAAAAAAAAAAAAAAAAAAAAAAAAAGAAAAGAAGAGCGAAGTAGTAGTAATAGAGATAGTAAGAAAAATGAAGAAAAGATAGTAAGAGAAAGAATAAGGAGAAGGAAAGTAAAGAAGAAGAGTAATAGGAGAAGAAGGAAGAGAGAGGAGAGAAGAGGAGAAAGTAAGAACAGAAGAGGAAAGATAAGAAGGAAGAAGGAAAGAAAAGGAGAAGAAAGTATTGAGGATAGATAAAAAAAAAAGCACGCAAAGTTAATAGAGAAAAAGGCACAAGTTAAAAAAAGACGAAAGAAAGAAAGAAGGAAAGAAAGGAAGGAAAGAAAGAAGGAAAGAAAGAAGGAAAGAAAGAAGGAAAGAAAGGAAGGAAAGAAAGAAGGAAAGAAAGAAGGAAAGAAAGAAGGAAAGAAAGAAGGAAAGAAAGAAGGAAAGAAAGAAGGAAAGAAAGAAGGAAAGAAAGAAGAAAGAAAGAAGGAAAGAAAGTAGGAAAGAAGGAAAGAAAAGAAGAAAGAAGGAAGGAAGAAAGAAGGAAAGAAAGTGAAAAGAAAGAAGGAAAGAAGAGGAAAGAAGAAGAAAGAAAAAGGAAAGAAAGAAGGAAAGAAAGAAGGAAAATAGAAGGAAAGAACAAGAAAGAATAAGAAAGCAAGAAGAAAAGAGTAGAATAAGGAATGAAGAAGAAAATAAAATAAAAAAAAGGAAAGAAAAGGAAAGAATGAAAGAAAAGAAAAAAGAAAGAAGAGAAGAAAAATAAGTCATAGCCAGCTAGTACCCAAAATCTTCCTTGAAAACCATATTTCAGCCACAGATTATAAGAACAAAATAAAAATAAAAAAATGAAAAATAAAGTCTAGTAATAATGACAACTATCGATATAATAACAATAATAATAATAAGGATGAAAATAACAAGTATCATTCTAGTACCGCAAAAATACTACTTATTTATTCTCTTTGTTATATATCCGTTAACCATGCATAACTTTCCTTTTTCAATAATTCACTAGTATCTAATATCGATATAATAACAATAATAATAATAAAGCTAATGAAAATAACAACCACCATTCTAGTACTGCAAAAATACTACCTTATTTATCATCTATTTCCATATGTATCGTTAAAAACTCATGCATAACTTTCCTTTCAATAATCTACCAGTATCTAATATCGATATAATAACAATAATAATAACAAAGCTAATGAAAATAACAACCACCATTCTAGTACCGCAAAAATACTACCTTATTTATCATTTATTCCCATATGTATCGTTAAAAACTCATGCATAACTTTCCTTTCAATAATCTACCAGTATCTAATATCGATATAATAACAATAATAATAACAAAGCTAATGAAAATAACAACCACCATTCTAGTACCACAAAAATACTACCTTATTTATCATCTATTCCCATATGTATCGTTAAAAACTCATGCATAACTTTCCTTTCAATAACCTAACAGTATTGCCTGTGGGTTTATGGGTCAGGGCGAGTAACTAGGAGGCATTCAGACCCATAATAAACAAGAACAACAACACTTTCAGTACTAATGCAGTTTTAAAGCGAGGTTTTCCGATAATATATTCCTCCTTTACATATGTTCCCAGTATTTAATATTTTATAGCCCAATATGATGCCTGGATATCCAAAACAGAAGTGGCGGGTTTATTTTTTTCCAGCTTTCCAGTTTTCCAGTTTCCCTTTAATGTATTCTCTTCCCCTCTCTCCTGGTTGAAGAATTGCCTCTCTCAGCCCTCCTCTCCTCAGGGCTTTTCCTCTCAAGCTCCTCCTCCTGCTGCTCCTCCTCCTCCTCCTCCTCCTCCTCCTCCTCCTCCTCCTCCTCCTCCTCCTCCTCCTCCTCAATCTCCTTCTCTTCCTCGTGTATGCTTTCCTCCTCCGTATTATTCCCTTGCGTCCTTCCCATCCATTCTTTCTTCCAAACCTATCTGCCTCTTTATTGTCTCTCTCCCTCTTTCTCTATCTCTCTCCCTCGCCTCTCTCTTACCCTTCATTCTATCTCTCGCCTATTACTCTCGCCTATTACCCTTGCCTTGCCTTGCCTTCCCTTGCCTTGCCTTGCCCTGCCTTGCCTTGCCCTCCCTTGCCTTGTCTTCTCTATAAGCCGTGAATGCAGACCAAGCCAGTTACCTTAATGCCGTGTGTTTAAGAGTTTGTCTTAGCTGACTCATGTGCTTACCCAGGGTTTCGGCGAAGTACTGGAGAGAGAGAGAGAGAGAGAGAGAGAGAGAGAGAGAGAGAGAGAGAGAGAGAGAGAGAGGAGAGAGAGAGAGAGAGAGAGAGAGAGAGAGAGAGAGAGAGAGAGAGAAGAGGAAGAGAGAGGAGAGGAGAGAGAAGAGAGAGAGAGAGAGAGAGAGAAGAGAGAGAGAGAGAGAGAAGAGAGAGAGAGAGAGAGAGAGAGAGAGAGAGAGAGAGAGAGATTTGCGATTTTCTATTATATTGACATTATATCTTCAAATCCAAAAAGAAAAAGTGATAAATATTTGTCTGACTGACTTTTTACCCAGCTGGTCAACATGGAATAATTAATTAAATCATTCCTATGCATATAATTCACTGTTTTTTGTACCGATATTTACACACACACACACACAAAAACACAAACAGCGATACATTTGCAGCGATTTTATAAACTTTTTTTCTTTCGCAGTGGTTTACACACACACACACACACACACACACACACACACACACACACACACACACACACACACAAACACACCTACAAACTTGTGCGACATTTATGAAAACCAGGTCAGTCCAAACAGATGACCTCACATATTCCCTCTTAATAATAATAACCTTTGCAAAATATCTCTTTCCAGCCAGTGAGACTTACGTTAAAAAAAATATTAGTAATGCATTTTTAAGTGAGATTTAAGATAAAAAATATATAGTTGACGCATTTTCAAGCCTCGTCGACTTGATTAACCGGGAAGATTGGTAAAAAAATATGAAGTGATATGATAATTAAAGTTCAATATAATTACTAACTGAATGCGGAGACAGATAATAATCACCACCTGAGAATATATCTAAAAACGACTATAAAAAATAAAAATAAAAAGTATAAATAAAGATATAGAAATAAAAAAAAATAAAAAAAATAAAAAATAATAATAATCTTAAAAAGTCTTGAAAAATAAATCAAACTGTAAAAAAGAGGAAATATATGTATCTGGAGAGGAACTAATCAATTTCTCGTAGGCTTATCAACACACCCTGCACTACTATCTACTATCTATGTATATGAAGGTGGGAATTTCCAAGGCTTCGTGTTAATATTTCCATACGAGGCAGAGGAAGGTCGCCGAGGGAACGAGAAACCTTAGCTCTTCCGTCACCCTTTGTCATTGCCACGCCAGGCAGAGAAAGACGCGGGAATGAACACCGAAATGAGACGAAGGAGACTCGAACTGGGGACGTGAAGGATAAATTAGGATAGGCAAGTATTGGAAAAAGGATACTAAAGGACATAAAAGTGTATAGTTAATCAGTGAAAGGAATAAATGATAAATGTGGTAGGAAAAAAACATTGAAATGAGACGTAAGGAGACTCGAACTAAGGACGTGAAGGATAAATTAGGATAGGCAAGTATTGGAAAAAGGATACTAAAGGACATAAAAGTGTATAGTTAGTCAATGAAAGAAAGAAATGATTAATGTGGTAGGAAAAAAACATCGAAATGAGACGTAGGAGAGTCGAACAGAGGAAGTGGAGGATAAATAAGGATAAATTAGGATAGACAAGTATTGGAAAGAGGATATTAAAGGACTTAAAATATATAGGTACAGTCAGTGAGAGAAATGAATGATAAATGTGGCAGGAAAACAACATTGAAATGAGACGAAGAAGACTCGAACTGAGGACGTGCAGGATAAATTAGGATACATAAGAATTGGAAAAGGATACTAAAGGATTTAAAAGTATATAGTTAGTCAGTGAAAGGAATAAAAATGATGATGCCAAAGATAATTAAGGATAAGAACTTAAAAAGAGATAATATAAATGGATCCAAAGGAATGAGCGATTAATTGAAAGGAATTAGATAAAAAAATAGGTAGTGAAGGAAAAATGAGTTTGAAAGGGTTCCAAAAACTTTTATAAGGCAATATTATTTTTGACCTTGGCATCCTTTGGATTTAAAAAAGAGTAGGGTTTCTAAAAATGGATCTTTAACGAGGGTTTTATATAAGGTTGTAATATCTCAGCAACACCCTATAGCAACCTTCTACAACTAACATGGCAGCTTTAGCAACACCAATTATACATAATTCGCCCCTAAACTAACACTGGGCAGCCTTTATAACCCAATTAGCAACACATTCCTACAACTAACACTGGGCAGCCCTTTAGTAACACCATATTAGCAACACATTCGCCCCTACAACTAACACTGGGCAGCCCTTTATAACACCATATTAGCAACACATTCGCCCCTACAACTAACACTGGGCAGCCCTTTAGCAACACCTTATTAGCAACACAATCGCCCCTACAACGCATACTGGGCAGCCCTTTATCACACCATTAGCACAAGAAGCCTTAGGAAGTGTCGTTTTATCTACTTAACGCCCTGCACTCACGCTATCCTTCCCTCCCTTCCTCCTTCCCTCCCTTCCTCCTTTCTTCCTTCCCTCCTTTCTTCCTTCTCTCCCTTCTTCCTTCCCTGCCTTCTTCCTTCCCTCCCTTCTTCCTTCCCTCCCTTCCTCCTTCCCCTTCCATCCACCTCGTCCCTGCACTTATATAGCACCTGTATCTTGCGTGTTCTAGTTTTGCTTCATATCCAGTGTGTGTGTGTGTGTGTGTGTGTGTGTGTGTGTGTGTGTGTGTGTGTGTGTGTGTGTGTGTGTTGTGTGTGTGTGTGTGTGTGTGTGTGTGTGTGTGTTGTGTGTTGTGTGTGTGTGTGTGTGTGTGTGTGTGTGTGTGTGTGTGTGTGTGTGTGTGTTTATGCATGCGTGTGTGGGAAGGACAGTAGGTGGCAGACAAAGTATATCAACATGCGTACGTGAACTTAAAGTGACTGCAGGTGACCTGAGTGACCTCTGACCCACGCATGACCCGGGCTAGGCCGTGACCTCTGCTGTGGATGGTTTACCTTTAAGGCCTGCATCCAGACTCCCCAGACGGGTGACCTGGCTTGCGCTCAACCTCGCTTCAAATATTGACAAAAACCTTCCAAATCCTGCCAATATAGTCATGGGTTCCTCTACACACCCCAACACCTCCCCACCATGGACCCCCCAAACACCATGGACCCCCCAACACCTCCCCACCATGGACCCCCTAACACCCCCTACCATGGACCCCCACAATACCAAATTCACTACCCCCTCCCCCTCTCATCCCCCTATTTGCCCTACCCCCACAATCCGAAACGCACTGCCCCCTCCCCCTCAACCCCCAACATCCCCCCACCATGGTTCCCACAATACCAAATTAACTGCCTCCTCTCTTCCCCTACATTTACCCCTACCATGGACCCCCGCAAACCCAAATTCACTGCCTCCCCTCTTCCCCTCCACCATGGACCCCCACAATAAAAAATTCACTGCCCCCTCCCACTCTACACCCCCCAATAACCCCACCATTGGACCCATAATCCAAAATTCACTACCCCATCCCACTCTCAACCTCCAATACCCCCACCATTGACCCCCACAATCCAAAATTCACTGCCCCCTCCTCTTCTCATCCCCAAGTACCCTCTCCTACCCATGCCAGAAATAGTGAAGTGTCTCCAATACATAACTATCATTTGTATGTATATTTGTATCTTACTCATGTGTAATCACAGAATTTACTGACATGTTTTGACTCATTCACATAATATAGATTGTATTGATAAATGGATCATCGTTATAAATCTGTATCGTTGTTGCATATGATAATAGTTTCTTTCGGTGACAGAACAGAAAGAGAGAGAGAGAGAGAGAGAGAGAGAGAGAGAGAGAGAGAGAGAGAGAGAGAGAGAGAGAGAGAGAGAGAGAGAGAGAGAGAGAGAGAGAGAGAGAGAGAGAGAGAGAGAGAGAGAGAGAGAGAGAGAGAAGGAAGGGCAAGATAGAAAGAAAAAAATATGAGGGATGGGATGAATATTGACACGACGAAGATGAGAGAGAGAGAGAGAGAGAGAGAGAGAGAGAGAGAGAGAGAGAGAGAGAGAGAGAGAGAGAGAGAGAGAGAGAGAGAGAGAGAGAGAGAGAGAGAGAGAGAGAGAGAGAGAGAGAGAGAGAGAATAATTAATGATACGAGAAGAAGCGACCGGGGCACTAGAGTGAGTTATTAATCATTATAATTCATACGACGAAGAAAAAACATTAGAATTAAAAACCTGAGACAGATAGAATTTACGAGGAAGAGCGGAGAAAATGAGAAACAAAAAAAATTAGAGGAAGATAAAAAGAAGTACTAGACTAGACAAACATGAAGAAGAAATATATAATGGGGGAAAATATTAAAGAACACTGAGAAAACTAAATATACAAAAACTGTATCAGAAAAAGAAAAAAATACGAGGCAGACCAAAAAAATATTAGAAAAACATGAGAAAAACAGATATAATGTGAAAAAAAAACATTTAAGAAAATTTAATATAAAACAAAATATGTACCTATCATGGAACAAAAAAAATAGAAATACGAGAGACACAAAAATAATGAAGACATGATGAAAAAAAATGAAGATATGACGATAAAATAAAAACACGAAGAAAAAAACCAGATATAATACGAAAAAAACATTACATAAACACTGATAAAGTTAAAATACATTAAAAAGTTTAAAAGTATTAAGTAAAAGTATTAAGTTAAAAAAAAAAAAAATAATAATAAATAAAAAAAAAAAAAAAAAAAAAACATGTATCATACTCGTTTAAGACACGAATTAGACGATGACAGTCATGATACACGTACAAAACCTTCCCTCCTAGTACAAAGCAAACCTCCATTGGTATTAATCCGGCAGAGAATTATTTAATCCCAGTTTCCCAAGGGTTATCAAGCGGTGCGGCCTTCGTAATGACGCGGAGGTCCCAAGAGCATGCCAGGGCAGGCTAAAAACAGCGCATGTTAAGAGCTTCATCCCCTTCCCCCGCGATTCCCACGTGGACACAGACACCACCTCCACCTCCTTACTATCTAATGACTCTTTTTTTACCTCTCAATCCTGCTCTATACTGAGGCGTGGGCGAAGTGAAGTGACAGAAAGGGAGAGAAGAGAGAGGGAGAGAGGGAGAGAGGGAGGTAGGGAGGGATGAAGAGAAGGAGGTAGGGAGAGAAGACAGGGAGGTAGGGAGAGAAGAGAGGGAGGTAGAGAGAGATGAAGAAAGGGAGGTAGGGAGATAAGAGAGAGGGAGGTAGGGAGAGAAGAGAGGGAGGTAGGGAGATAAGAAAGGAGGTAGGGAGAGAAGAGAGGGAGGTAGGGAGAGAAGAGAGGGAGGTAGAGAGAGAAGAAAGGAGGTAGGGAGAGAAGAGAGGGAGGTAGAGAGAGAAGATAGGGAGGTAGGGAGAGAAGAGAGGGAGGTAGGGAGAGAAGGAAGGGAGAAGGAAGAGGGAAGGAAGAGGGAAGGAAGATGTAGGCAGACAATAAAAGATGATAATACAAAAGTGAGGTTAATGAATGGTCTAATAACAGTGCAAATAGAAAAAAGATAGAAATAGATAGAAGTGAACCTGGAAAGTGAAGGAGTGGAGGATGTTAAGTCAATGTCAGTAGTAGTTAAGTAGTAGTATAGTAGTAGTCAAGTAGTAGTAAAGTAGTAGTAAGTGTAGTAAATGAAGGATGTGAAGGAGTGAAGAATGCCGAAAAGGTGAAAAAGTGAATAAAAGAAAGAAGTGTAGTTAAAAAAAATATGAATAAGAAAATAATAAATAAAAAAATAAAAAATTATAATTAAAAAAAAAGCATGAAAAAGAGATTTAGAAGCAGAATAAAGAATAGTGAGAAATGAATTAATATAATAGAAATAATTACTTGCTGTTATTCACCTTGATTGAAATACAGTAACCAGATTAACGATGTATAAATAAACTTGATTTTCCGATATAGACGTGGATTGCATAGGCGATTTCATATGGCAAACACGTCACCGTAAGTTCAACAGGGTCTCTTTAACGCTATAAAATTAACATTAAAAACACGTTAAGTATAAGTAATGGAAAATATATTATGGAGGAGTGTTCGGGGCAGGGGAAGAGGCAAGACATTAGAGATTACATTATATCAACTGAAATTATGCAAATATCTAACATTTTCCCAAGATCGTAAGGATTACCACACACACACACACACACACACACACACACACGCACACACACACACACACACGCACACCACACACACACACACGCACACACACACGCACACGCACATATACACACACACACACACACACGCACACACACACACACGACGGCAAGGGGACAGCCACACCATCAACACAGATTAGCGTAAATCGAGACCCAGGAGTGTTTTTATCAAGTTATGTGACCTTTTACGGGCAGGTATATTTTGGGAAAGGTATGGAAGTGCATGCCTCTCTGTCTACCTGTGTGTGTGTGTGTGTGTGTCTGTGTGTGTATTCATCTAGTTGTTGTATTTTACAGGGCCTGAGCAATGATCGTGTGGCCCCGTCTCCATATCAACATTTTTATATCATTCATCCTTAGTGCTT
>JACEEZ010024593.1:207159-234659 GCA_016584305.1 Chionoecetes opilio
TTATGCCACCCTTTGTCCCTTCCCTCTGTCTCCCCATCACCCTTTCCCTTCCCTTCTTCCCTTCATGATACCTTTTCTGCCAGCCGCTATCCCTTTTTCTGGCTGTTCCCATCCCCTTTTCCCTTGCCTTCTCAAGATACTTATACTATTGCTACATCTAATGACACACCTTCTAACACCCTTTGTCCCTTGTATGTGTCTCCCCATTTCCCTTTACCTTCCCTTCTTCCTCTCCTGACAACACTTCTGCCACCCTCTTTCCCTTTTCTTTGTCTCCCAACCCCTTTTCCCTTCCCTTCTAAAGACGTATACCATTACTACATCTCATGACCTCCCTACACCCTTTTTCCCTTATCTGTATCTCCTCAACGCCCTTCCCTTCCCTTCTTCCCTTCATGATACCCCTCCTGCCAGCCGCTATCCCTTTTTCTGACTGTTCCTATCCCCTTTTCCCTTCCCTTCTCAAGATACTTATACTATTACTACATCTCATGACATCCCTTCTAACACCCTTTTTCCCTTCACTCTGTCTCCCCATCCCCTTTCTCTTCCCTTCTTCCTCTCCTGACAACACTTCTGCCACCCTCTTTCCCTTCTCTTTGTCTCCCAAACCCTTTTCCCTTCCCTTCTAAAGACTTATATCATTACTACATCTAATGAAACCTTTCTGCCAACCTCTTTCCCTTTATCTGTGTCTCCTCAACGCCCTTCCCTTCCCTTCTTCCCTTCATGATACCCTTTCTGCCAGCCGCTATCCCTTTATCTGGCTGTCCCTATCCCCTTTTCCCTTCCCTTCTAAAGACTTATACCATTACCACATCTCATGACACCCATTCTAACACCCTTTTTCCCTTATCTGTGTCTCCTCAACGCCCTTGCCTTCCCTTCCTCCCAACATTGGATTTCTGCCCGTACCTCCCTCGGCCTAAAAAGCGTTTCATGTGGCAAGGGGAGAGAGGGAGAGAGGGAGAGGATGGAGAGTGAGAGTGAGAGCAGAAGTCAAGGTTCCCAGATCGATTAAAGTCTTGTGGGACATTTCGGTGGAGAGGTCCCAGGGGTAGGGGGGAGAGAGAGGGGGAGAGAGAGAGAGGAGAGAGAGAGAGAGAGAGAGAGAGAGAGAGAGAGAGAGGAGAGGAGAGAGAGAGAGAGAGAGGAGAGAGAGAGAGAGAGAGAGAGAGAGAGGAATATGAAGAAAGACTAGATGCAGGGTTTGAAGAGACAGAACAACAAATATATAAGAAAAAAAAAACGAAAATCGACGTTCGAGTAGAAAAATGCAAGGAAGAAAAGAGACAGTATAACAGAATGGCATAAAAGTAATATTAAAACCAGGGCTTGAAAACGAAATTATTTTTCAAACGGTTCGTTCCGATCAGAAACAGTATTATTAACATTTCGTTTTTCGTTCCTCCTCCAAACATAACGTTCCTAAACCGGCTAGACGGAAATGAAAACCGGTTAGAACGTTATTCTCAAGCCATGTATTAAATATGCTATTAGCCCTAATAAATAATAATGCCTATACGTGACTACATTCTTAGAGATGGTAATAAAGCCATACATTTCATGGTCCACAGTATCCAACAAAATCAAACCCTTAGATGTCGTAAGAACTATATTATTATACGACTTAAATAAGGCAACACATTTACATATACAATACAGGAAGCGTAGTGTAGGAGTATGCAATCTCAGTTGCCATAAAGACATGAATCACTAATTATTTATTAATATTATATATGGCAAAAAATATATTTATTCGTAATATCACCAACCCACAAATTAGATAAACCTAATCAATGAAATCAATAACTACATATGGTACTCCAAGGACTCGAACTAAGGATACTCACACCGAAATTCGGCGCACCAAGCATTAGGCTATGATTAGGCTATCTAGCTAGGCATAGTTAAAAGTTTAAGCACATACTCACGATATATTATCCATTTTCGAAACTGGATATTAATATAAGCAGGTTCTTAAAACAAGCTGCAGTATCACAGCTCAACGAGTGCACGAATGGAAGGTGTAATTGATGGGACCTTAACCACAAGGAAAGATTTCGCAAAAAATTACTCCTGAACCTGAATAAATTCGTAATATCACCAACCCACTAATTAAATAAACCTAATGAATGAAATCACTGACTGCATGTGGTACGCCAAGAATTCCAGCCTAGGACACTCACACCGAAATTCGGCGCACCAAGCATTAGGCTATGAACACAGTTAAAAGTTTAAGCACATACTCATGATATATTATCCATTTTTTTAATACTGAATATTAATCTAAGCATGTTATTAAACCCATCTGCAGTATCATAGCTCAATGATTGCACGAATGGAAGGTGTAATAAAATAAGGGAACGTGAGCAACATATCACGAACACAAAAATTCACGATTATAAAAGGTAAAAAAATAGTTACTCTTCACAGATTAAATGAAGAGTGGTGCATAGGATACTATTTGAAACAGAACCACATCGTCAATTGCCAAGTGAACAAATACAGTAGACTTAATATATGTATGTATGTAATACAGATGTATTTACTTAAATAATTTGGAAATTAATTGGAATAATGACCAAATATGTCATGGAACGATAAAATAACGTTATTAACCGGCTACGGGGATTTTAAAATAGCGTTTTTGCTCCGGAACAGTAAATAGGATAACGTTTTCGTTTCCGTTTTTGTTCCGAGCATAATTTCGTTCGCTTCGGTTTTCGTTTTCGTTCCCTTAAACCGTTTCCAAGCCCTGATTAAAACTACTACTACTACTACTAAAACTACTACTAATACACTACCATAACTACTACTATTACTACTACTACTACTACTACTACTACTACTACTACTACCACCACTATAACTACTACTACAACAACAACTACTACTATAACTACTACTAATGTCACGCTTGCTCCATTTGGTACTCGTCTCCACACCCTCCCTAACACACATACCACCACAACCACCACCATCGCCACTATCGCTAACTATTATCACCACTATCACTACCACCACAACCACCACTATCGCTAACTATTATCACCACTATCACTACCACCACAACCACCACCATCACCACTATCGCTTACTACTATCACCACTATCACTACCACCACAACCACCACCATCGCCACTATCGCTAACTATTATCACCACTATCACTACCACCACAACCACCACCATCGCCACTATCGCTAACTATTATCACCACTATCACTACCACCACAACCACCACCATCGCCACTATCGCTAACTATATCACCACTATCACTACCACCACAACCACACCAATCGCCACTATCGCTAACTACTATCACCACTATCACTACCACCACAACCACCACATCGCCACTATCGCTAACTACTATCACCACTATCACTACCACCACAACCACCACTATCGCTAACTACTATCACCACTATCACTACACCACACCACAATCCCACTATCGCTTACTACTATCACCACTATCACTACCACCACAACCACCACCATCGCCACTATCGCTAACTACTATCACCACTATCACTACCACCACAACCACCACCATCGCCACTATCGCTAACTACTATCACCACTATCACTACCACCACAACCACCACAATCGCCACTATCGCTTACTACTATCACCACTATCACTACCACCACAACCGCCACTATCGCTTACTACTATCACCACTATCACTACCACCACAACCACCACCATCGCCACTATCGCTAACTACTATCCCACCTATCACTACCACCACAACCACCACAACTACCACCATCGCCACTATCGCTACTACTATCACCACTATCACTACCACACCAACCCCCCACCATCACCACTATCGCTAACTATCACCACTATCACACTACCACCACAACCACCACCATCGCACCTATCCGCTAACTACTATCACCACTATCACTACCACCACAACCACCACAATCGCCACTATCGCTTCTACTAATCACCACTATCACTACCACCACAACCACCACAACCCACTATCGCTAACTACTATCACCACTATCACTACCACCACAACCACCACACACACCACCACTATCGCTAACTACTATCACCACTATCGCACTACCACACAACCACACCACGCCACTATCGTAACTACATATCCCACTATTTTAACTCACCACACCACACCACCCCCAATCGCCACTATCGCTAACTACTATCACCACTATCTACTAACCACCACAACCACCACCATCGCCCGCTAACGACGGAGGAGCTGCAGGGGAAGGCGTAGGTGAAGGTTGAGTCAGAGTGTCATAGAAGCCCTACACAAACACACTACCAAGCACTTTGTCACCAAGCCAATTACCCCGTCATGGAGGTACGCAGGTAAGAGACACAAGGCCAATGTGTACCTGTGGGCTCACCTGTTAAAAGGAGACCCATTGGACCCATTGATAAAGCCATAGAACCATTGACAAAGCCATATAACCATTGAAAAAGCCAAACACCATTGAAAAACCTAAATATTCATTGAAATATAAAAAAAAAAACATTAAAATATCAAAAAACCATTGAAATATTAAAAAACCATTGAAATATCAAAAAGCCATTGAAATATCAAAAAACCATTGAAATATCAAAAAACCATTGATATATCAAAAAAACATTGAAATATCAAAAAACCATTGATATATCAAAAAAACATTGAAATATCAAAAAAACATTGAAATATCCAAAAAACCATTGAAATATCAAAAAACATTGAAATATCAAAAAACATTGAAATATCAAAAAAAACATTGAAATATCAAAAAAACATTGAAATATCAAAAAACCATTGAAATATCAAAAAAACATTGAAATATCCAAAAAAACATTGAAATATCCAAAAAACCATTGAAATATCCAAAAAAAACATTGAAATTTCCAAAAAACTATTGACATATCAAAAAAAACATTGAAATATATATTTTAGAAACATTGAAAAAGGCAAACACCCATTGAAAAAGGGACGACACATTATATATATACAAGCGACACTATTTACATCACTAACAAAGGGATGGATGGGTGAGAACAATGCATACTAAACAATGTATAAGAAATAGACGCAGGGAATAGTCAATACATATACACACGAAGTACAGGTAGACAATAAGGCTTATAACTCCACACGACTCGAAGGTAACTTAGTCTCTACCGTCAATAACACTATAGTCGCCACTGCAGTAATGTCGCCAGGGGATATATTATGAATTTTAGCATCACTACAGATATATATGTGGCCTAAAGAGGCATGCACAGTAGTTTATATTGTGTACGTGTCTTCAGTGGCACATACAATCTGTAGTGAAGCTAAAATTCATAATATTCGCCTGGCGACATTAGTGCAGTGGGGACTATAGTGTTATTAACGACTATATATGTTATTTTAGCATGCGAGATGGAAACAAGATATAGTGGGCACAGGAAAAGCAGCCTTTGTTAGGGTGTTAAGGGCTAAGGGCGGGTCCCAATCACTGTAAGGCCCATTCAAGGCTGCGTGTTCCTATGGCGAGACCCTGATTCATAGGAAGAGTCGGAGGCGTGTTTGAGATGAAAGATAAGGCGAGGATAAAAGAAGAAGGGGAGAATGAAAGGGTGAAAGAACGCGGTGAATGTGAATATGGCAATAAGCGACACAGACGAAGGGAAAGAAGAGAGAAAGAAGAGAGAAAGAAGAGATAAAGAGAGAGAATAGGAGGCTAAAAGACACTGAGAATGAAAAGGTGAGAAGAGAATAGGTGAATATGGCGATACAGGGAAATAGACGAAAAGAAAGAAGAGAGAAAGAAGAGAAAAAGAAGAGATATATAGAGAGAATGTGAGTTAAAAAGACACTGAGAATGAAAGGAAGAGAAAAGAACAAAAAAGTAGGAGGCAAATTAATGTTTTTGACTTTGATTTTGATTTTGATTTTGAGAACGCGGTTAATATGGCGATAAAATGAAACAGACGAAGAGATAGAAGAGAGAAAGAGAGAGAGAATAGATGAGTTAAAAAGACACTGAGAATGAAAAGGGTAGAAGAGAACACGGTGAATATGGCGATACAGTGAAACAGACGAAGAAAAGAAGAGAGAATAAGAGAGAATAGGAGAAAAAGAAGAAGACTGAGAATGAGGTAGAAATGAGTAGGAAAAGTAGACAGAGGTAGAAGGAAGGTGAAAGAGGAAGAGAAAGAAGAGAGAAATGGAGGTTAAAAGACATTCTGGAAGACGTAGTTTGACATGAGGTAGAAAGAGGTAGAGAAAAGGTAGACATGAGGTAGAAGGAAAGGTAGAAAGAGGAAGAAAGAGAAAAAGAGAGAATAGGAGTTTAAAAAGACATTCTGGAAGACGTGGTTTTGACATGAGGTAGAAAGAGGTAGAGAAAAGGTAGACATGAGGTAGAAGGAAAGGTAGAAAGAGGAAGAAAGAGAAAAAGAGAGAGAATAGGAGTTTAAAAAGACATACTGGAAGACGTGGATTTGACATGAGGTGAAGAAAAGGAGGAAAAAGGTAGAGGTGGAATGAAAAGAAGAAATAAAAAGAGATGATGAACCGGTCTGCATATCCGAAAAAACCATCTGTAAGTACATATGAGTCTTCTTTCAGGCCGTTTTAGTTCTTCTTCCTCCTCCTCCTCCTCCTCCTCCTCCTCCTCTCCTCCTCCTCCTCCTCCTCCTCCTCCTCCTCTCCTCCTCCTCCTCCTCCTCCTCCTCCTCCTCCTCCTCCTCCCCCCGTAAATCCCTCATCACGGCACAAGAGTAAACACCACACGTCGCAGCCCAGATTTTTACTTTCTCACCAATGCAACATGTGAACCAGCAGAGAGGAAATAAACACAAAACTCTCTCTCTCTCTCTCTCTCTCTCTCTCTCTCTCTCTCTCTCTCTCTCTCTCTCTCTCTCTCTCTCTCTCTCTCTTCAGCGGTTCGAGTCCGCCTAGTTCGTGCTGACGTGGCGGCGCTTTGTATAGTCAATAACCTTGTAGTTGGTACTTGCAAAGTGTCTAGATAGGATGAAAATCTAGCTCTACTCTCTCTCCTCTTCTCTTCTCCTCTCTCTCTCTCTCTCTCCTCTCTCTCTCTCTCTCTCTCTCTCTCTCTCTCTCTCTCTCTCTCTCTCTCTCTCTCTCTCTCTCTCTAAGACTTCTCCTCTCCTCCCTCCCCTTCCTCCCCTCGCCCTTCATCTCCCTTCGCCGCACACACCAAAACTTTCCCCATCAGTCAATACGGCGGGAAGGGGAAAACAATACACAGTTTGCGAAGGTCTCATGAAACATTAATACAGGTGTGGGTGATATGCTGTTCCGCTATACGGTAACAAACAAGTAACGAACAGTTAACGAAAGGTAGAATTGAATCTGTGGTTTTTTTTTATACCTATAGTGCCTGGAGGCTATTTTTCTTTTGTAGTTAGAATTTTATCCTGATTGTTCATTTCATCCACGAGAGAGAGAGAGAGAGAGAGAGAGAGAGAGAGGAGAGAGAGAGAGAGAGGAGAGAGAGAGAGAGAGAGAGAGAGAGAGAGAGAGAGAGAGAGAGAGAGAGAGAGAGAGAGAGAGAGAGAGAGAGAGAGAGAGAGAGAGAGAGAAGCAGAACAGACAGACAGACAGACAGACAGACAGACAGACAGACAGACAGACAGACAGACAGACGAGAGAGGAGAGAGAGAGAGAGAGACGAGAGGAGAGAGGAGAGGAGAGACGAGAGAGAGAGAGAGAGAGAGGAGAGAGAGAGAGAGAGAGAGAGTCAAATCACAAGATCATGGACACGAGATTTGATTAGATGGAAAAGTCGATCTGTTCGTACATGATGCTTACATCCTATACCGATTAAACTCATACTGTACTGTTCCCGTTCACTTATAATTGTACAAACCCCTGAGAGCAGAAAGAATTCCATCATTCCTACCATTATATGATTTTTAATACAACATCTTTTTTTTTTGGTATACTTGTATATCTAATTGGTAATAAGTCGATCTTTTCGTAATTTTATTGGTTACCAACAGACATTTACCTAGCGATCAAAGATCTTGTAGCGTGACGAGTTAACTTTACTAACTTTCAACTTACTATAACGTAACTTTCAACTATTCGGTATACTATACGCATTTATTCCACAATTTTCGATATGAGTGTTGGTTATATTTGTACTATTAATTTGTATGTTAATTAACTTTCGTATTAGGGTCACCACCTTCCACCGCAAGGGTCTGCGTACAGGAGTTAACTGTACTTACTTTAAACCTATCTTAATATACTTAACTTCAATATAACTTTTAACTACTTCAACTTCACCAATGTTTTATATAGGTAACTTCACTTTAAACTATACTTTAATATATTCAACTTTCGGATATAACGTCACCCTTTCCCCGCAATTGGTTCGTTATAGTGAGGGTTAACTGTACTACTTAAACTTATACGTATATATAACTTTCGGATATAACGTCACCCCCTTCCCCCAATTGGTTCGTTATAGTGAGGGTTAACTGTACTACTTAAACTTATACGTATAGTGTTTGCCTTTTTTTCAACTCTACTTTTAAATATACTTAAACTTTCGGATATAACGTCACCCCTTCCCCCAATTGGTTCGTTATAGTGAGGGTTAACTGTACTACTTAAAATTATACGTATAGAGCTTGCCTGCCTCACACGGCCTCTATCACACTGCCATTAACAGTGCAATAACAATTATCCCCACTCAATTGAATAAAAATCAGTTATTTGCCATAATATAAACTAAAGTCTCTTGTTTCGTTGTTAATATTTCCGGATAAACAATACGATTTTTTTTCTACATATAAATGAAAACTAATTAAGCCTTTCTAATATTATACACCAGATTCCAAATGAATATATGAATGAATATATTAGGTGTGTGTGTGTGTGTGTGTGTGTGTGTGTGTGTGTGTGTGTGTGTGTGTGTGTGTGTGTGTGTGTGTGTGTGTGTGTGTGTGTGTGTGTGTGTGTGTGTGTGTGTGTGTGTGTGTGTGTGTGTGTGTGTGTCGAAATAACAACAATAACAAGCAGAAATAGCAAGAAAAGGAGAGTAGCGGTGGTGGTGGTGAAGAGAGAGAGAGAGAGAGAGAGAGAGAGAGAGAGAGAGAGAGAGAGAGAGAGAGAGAGAGAAGAGAGAGAGAGAGAGAGAGAGAGAGAGAGAGAGAGAGAGAGAGAGAAGAGAGAGAGAGAGAGAGAGAAGAGAGAAGAAGACAGACAGACAGACAGACAGACAGACAGACAGACAGACAGACAGACAAACAGACAGACAGACAGACAGACAGACAGACAGACAGACAAACAGACAGACAGACAGACAGAGAGAGAGAGAGAGAGAGAGAGAGAGAGAGAGAGAGAGAGAGAGAGAGAGAGAGAGAGAGAGAGAGAGAGAGAGTCAACACTGGTTCACACTGCAGCAAGGGAAGGTCAAGGATACGAGACTCGAGGCGAACTCAACGAGATTTCATGATTTTGATTTACCTCCTGACGTACGAGGCTCTGAGGTGAGAGGCAGGAGGCAGGAGGCAGGAGGCAGGAGGCAGGGAAGGAGGCAGGGAAAGAGGCAGGAGGGAAGGGTATGGAGGAGATCTATGGGGGCAAGGAGGCAGGGAAGAAGGCAGGGAAGGAGGCAGGAAGGAAGGAGGCAGGAGGGTATAGTATGGTGGAGTTGGATGGGGGAGAAGGAGGCAGGGAAGGAGGCAGGGAAGGAGGCAGGGAAGGAAGCAGGGAAGGAGGCAGGGAAGGAAGGCAGGGAAGGAGGCAGGGAAGGAGGCAGGGAAGGAGGCAGGGAAGGAGGCAGGGAAGGAGGCAGGAGGGAAAGGTATGGAGGAAATCTATGGGGAGCAAGGAGGCAGGGAAGGAGGCAGGGAAGGAGGCAGGGAAGGAGGCAGGAGGGAAGGGTATGGTGATGTATGGGCGAGAAGGATCAGGAGGGAAGGAGAGAGACAGAGGGAGAAAAAATACACCCTGGTATAATTACAATCTCAAAACCTTTTCTCCACAAATCCCAGTCATGACGGGGGCTTTCAACTCCTGCCTTCCCCATCATAACAAAAACTTTAAAAAAAAACTCATATTCCCATTAACGTTACGATCCAATTATCTTTCCCTAACATTCCCTCCCACTCCTAGCAAGCCTTATAAACACTAATACTAAGGAATGCAAAACAATCACCCTATCCAGTATCTATCTAGTATTATCGTATCTATCTAGTATCTCTGGTATTCTCGTATCTATCTAGTATTCTCGTATCTATCTCGTATCTATCTAGTATTCTCGTATCTATCTCGTATCTATCTAGTATTCTCGTATCTATCTCGTATCTATTTCGTATCTATCTAGTATTCACGTACCTATTTCGTATCTATCTCGTATCTATCTAGTATTCACGTACCTATCTCGTATCTATCTAGTATTCACGTACCTATCTCGTATCTATCTCGTATCTATCTAGTATTCACGTACCTATCTCGTATCTATCTCGTATCTATCTAGTATTCACGTACCTATCTCGTATCTATCTCGTATCTATCTAGTATTCACGTACCTATCTCGTATCTATCTGGTATTCTCGTATCTATCTAGTATCTATCTAGTATTCTCGTATCTATCTCGTATCTATCTAGAATTCACGTACCTATCTCGTATCTATCTCGTATCTATCTAGTATTCACGTACCTATCTCGTATCTATCTAGTATTCACGTACCTATCTCGTATCTATCTCGTATCTATCTGGTATTCTCGTATCTATCTCGTATCTATCTAGTATTCTCGTATCTAACTCGTACTTATCTAGTATCTATCTCGTATCTATCTAGTATTCTCGTATCTAACTCGTACTTATCTAGTATCTATCTCGTATCTATCTAGTATTCTCGTATCTAACTCGTACTTATCTAGTATCTATCTCGTATTTATCTAGTATTCTCGTAACTAACTCTTATCTGTCTCGTATCATTTGTTGTGTGTTTTGAAGTCTTCACACACTACATTCAACTCCTCATCGCATTGGCATCCTCACTGATTAGATTGATAAGGTAATTGATAAGGTAATAGAAGTAAGGTAAGGTAAGGTGAAATAAGGTCATTGATAAGGTAATTGATAAGATACTTTGATCCTATCTAGACATTTTGCAAGTACCAACTACAAGGTTATTGACTATACAAAGAGCCACCACGCCAGGACGAACTTGGTGGACTGGAACCGCTGACCGAATGCGCAGGGACGCTACACACGCACGAGAACAACTCTACCAATCGAGCCACCCTGACGGGTTTAAGGTAATTGAGGTAAGGTAAGGTGAAGTAAGGTCATTGAAAAGGTAAGGTAAGGTGACGTAAGGTAATTGATAAGGTAATTGATAAGGTAATTGAGATAAGGTAAGGTAAGGTAATTGAGGTAATGTAAGGCAAGGTAAGGTAAAGTAAGGTAATTGATACGGCAAGGTAAGGTGAAGTAAGGTAATTAATAAGGTAAGTTAAGGTACAGTAAGTAATTGATAAGGCAATATAACGAATCTCCTTTTTTCCTCAAGGCTATCTGTCACGATGGTATGTCTTCCAGCTCACAGCATCAGAATTCCGCAAGGACGTGACAGGGTTTGTATAGAGCGAGGCCAAGGGAATTTAGGCTCTATTTTCCTTGGCCTTGGTATAGAGGACGCCCCTGGAGGCATTTCTTCATCATGGGGACAAATAGCAAGGCACGAGAGGTCAGGTCGTCTCTTAAAGGGCAGCTGGAGGTTAGGTCATGTTAGTCTTGTGTGTGTAACGGGTCATTATTTTCATATCTCTCTTGTCTGTGTCTGTCTGTCTGTCTCTCTCTCTCTCTCTCTCTCTCTCTCTCTCTCTCTCTCTCTCTCTCTCTCTCTCTCTCTCTCTCTCTCTCTCTCTCTCTCTCTTTCTCTCTTTGTTAGATATATAAAAATGGCTTCAATTCCTATACCGCAAGTGTCTAAAAGTTTATTTCTTTTCTTTTCTTTTCAACCCTATCATTCATGGTGCATCCTTTATCTCATTCTTTTCTTTATCTTTATCTTTATTCCCCCCCCCCCCCCCCTCCTGCCACTGCCTTCCTCATTAAAGAGTTGGCAGAGAGAGCGTCCATGAATACTCTACTGCAGCTACATGGTCTTGCTCTCCTCACCCCCTCACCGGGCGCCCCTCCCTCCTGCAGGACCCGCCCCGCCACCCCCCGCAAGACCCGCCTCGCCACCCACGTGCAGTACCCAGGGCGGGGCGGGGCGGGGCTGGGTGTGGTGTGTCCGAACCCGCAGACCGCAGAGGCGATACATACATATTGTTCCCAACAGACCACACAGACTCTGCTGGGTTGGTCCCGCTCGTGGTTTACTAAATTCGGTGATCTTTCAGGTTCCAAATGTTACATAAAGAAACACAGTAAATGGTAGATATAGATCTTCTTTTCTTTGCTTTCCTTCATGACTTGAGGGAAACAATACACACTGACTACAAAGTGAGAGGTGTGTGCCAGGTCAACAGAGGTACAGCGTGAGGTACAGGGGGTGCACAGAGAGGTACCACGCCCGCACCCCACACGGTACACACGCCCTGGAGATCCCGGCTCATAGTACTACCACAAGCAGGTGACAAGGTGCCCCCTACAGCCCCCTACAGCCCCCCGGCCACGTTGTCGCGGCCACCAGTAACCAGGGGCCACATGGCAAGGCTGAAGGGCCCCTGAAGGCACTGCACCACACATAGGTGACGGATGTTTTGAGTGTTGAGGCAAACAATACTCGTTTTCTTTGGCAGCGCGACTCCAAAGTTGTTATGAAGTGAGATTGGGGTGAGCGGCTGACTTACCCGTCTGTCCCTTGCCCAGGGTCTTCTCCAGGCGGTAGGGCCCGACGTACTGGTGGTTGTCGGGGGCGTGGCTATTCTCCTTCTGCATGGTGGAGGAGTCAGGTAGGTAATCCGGGAACACATCAAAATGCTTAACTAACACTAGCGAGAGCCCGCGAGCGCTCCCCCGCACACTCCATCGCCATGTTGGAACTAGGGGTGGGCGGGTAGCCTGGCGCGGCCGCAGTGCGCACACATAGCACGGGAGTGTTGCGCGATCAATAGACCTCTCCAGGCACGGCTCTCTTCTTCCACCACTCCACTCACTCCGGCCCTCAGCCCTCCTGCAGACACCACCCCGCCCACACGCCCACGACGCCCATCCGCTCCTCCACCTGCCAACCACGCCCACCTCACAACGCTCTCTTGACACACCAGAGAAAAGGCATCTATAGTACCCTGGAAGCCACGTAAACACCGCGTGAGGTTTAAGTACGCACCACCTCCTCTATTACTACGACAGGAAGAACCCAGCACTCCCCCACCTATGTATGTAAGGGCGCCGACACATACATACATACATACAGCCTCCGAAGAGAGAGAGAGAGAGAGAGAGAGAGAGAGAGAGAGAGAGAGAGTCAACACGACGCAGACTTATGCAAAATTCAACTCCTTGAGACTCTGGGTTTTAGGAGTACCTTGTCTCCCTTTAAGAACCATTTCAAAACGCTCCAAGCCGCCTCATAGGACCCACGTTGCTTTCTGGGCTCCACCACACACACAACACACACAACACACACACACACACACACACACACACCAATAATCCCTTCACCCTTGTTTACCAATCCATTCGCTAATTGGCAACGAGGCTTCAAGGACGGCCACTGATCTGTTCTCGCCGAGGAAGCCAATTTCCTGGGCGAGTCACATCAGTAGGAACACAGATAATATTTGTACAAGTCTGTCATGTAAGAATATTTGTCATAGTCTGCCATGTAAGGGGACGAGGTATACGATGCTACAGTTCCCGCTCAAAAAAGAAGAAAACGGCTTCATAATAATGCAATCTAGGCAGGACTAATAGAAAAACAAAACATACGCGAAGATCAACACAACTCAAAACAACAAATGAAAAAAAAACACCACATGAAAAAACAATAATAATAATGCATAGAGCAAGAAAATTCACTCTATACCACAAAATGGAACACATGATTATAATAGAAAAACGATTTATAAACAACACTCACATAGGGAAGTCGACGAGGATGATCGCGAGTTCCATGATCCTCACACGATCAGTCATCACTCCATGAACCATCCGAGACAAGACCTGCAAGCCATCAAAGGAAGAGGAGACAATCATTAAGAACATAAGAAAATAAGGAAGCTACAAGAGGCTGCGAGACCTTAATATTATTAAAAAATGAGAAACTCAAAGATATTGTGATAACTAGGCTAGGGAAATGGTAGAAGAAGGTATAGACAGAATGAAGAATTTTAAGTCACCAGGACCAGATGAAGTGTATCCCAGGGTACTAAAAGAATATAAAGAGGTGTAGAGTTAGTGCGATTCTTAGAACGATTGATACAGGGAAAGTGGTACAATGTAGGAAGGGAAAAGTTCCATAGTTGTAAGCAGGGTAGAACGAGATAAGTCAAATCGGTAGCTTCAAGTGGTAAAATGGAGTGTTATTAAAAAAATTGGAGCAGAAACTTGTGTTCACAACAGGGTGGTTTACAGGGAATCATCGTCGTCACTATTTATGAGAGTTATTAGGGTTTTAAAAGAGATAATGATAAGATTAAATGATGGAGTAAGAGACAAGGTGGAATAGGTAGACTTTAGATAAAGGAACTCATGGTAGGTCACGGAAGTTTTCGTTGTTAAACTTCTTAAGTGTAGTCATAAGGTGTACAAATTGTAATGGTTCTAATCGTGGGAGACAGGTAAGAGTGGGGTCAAGGCTGTGCCACTACTAGTTTTTTATGTATCAACGACTTGGAAGTGGGAGGTTCAGCAGTGTGCGGGTGATACTAAGGTAGGAGGAAAGATCACAGTGATGTATTTTTCATGAGACTTAGATAATTAAATGAGTGGGCAGATAGATGGCAGATGGAATTTAATATTGATAAGTGCAGTGTTATGAATTTTGGTAGGAAAATCCTGGTAATAGGTACAACATACGCAATGTATCGCTGAAAAGATCAGAAGGTGAGAAAGATCTGGGAGTGCGGGTAAGCTCAGACCTCCGTCCTAGGAATCCATGTATTGAGGCCAGAAATCGAGCCAACAGGGTGTTAGGATTCATTACCAGGAGTGTTAAAAGTAGTAGTTATTCTAGCTTTATTTGGCTCTAGTCAGACCTCACCTAGACTATGCGGTTCAGTTTTGGTCTCCGTATTACAGGATGGATATTGCCTTGTTAGAATCAGTGCAGAGAAGGATGACCAAAATATTCATGGAATGCGTAACTTAGTTAGTAGAGAGATTGAAACTATTAAATTTACACCTACGAGAGCGTAGAGTAAGGGCGACTGATAGAAGTTTAAGGATAAGGGACTATAGGCATTAGGAAAGTTTTAAGGTGTAAAGGGTAGAACAGATTGGGAAAAAGCTTAGGTAAAGCGGTAGTTTAAAAGGAAATAAGGGATCAACTGGAAAAATAGCGTGTAAAGGAATTGGGAAATGGTTACAATAGGTCGTGATGTGGTAAGTGCGAGTCTAGGTTAGTGGCTAGTACTATGGGGTCTGTAAAGAGTGGGATGAGAATTAAGGTGGAAGAGAGTGGATAATAGGAGTTACATCAGGTCTCCACGGTGTTCTCTGTCCTACTTTTGTTCTTATTCTTCTTATGTCTTATGTTCTAATATGCTAAAATTGCCTGGGACATTAGTGCGGAGACAAGTGCAGTGGCAGGACTTGGCGACTAGTGTTAGTACCGCTCGAGGAGGCTCAGAGGAGGGGCAGGGGGGGGGGTTAACAAGCGGGAGGGAGAGAAAAGACTGTGACGCTATTGTTATGACAGTTTTAGTATCCTTGTCCACTAGTTAATTTGGTATATTCAGTCACTTTTCGTAATTTTATGGCCCGACAACTGACGAGTTGGTAATTTTATGGCCCGACAACAGACGAGTTCGTAATTTTATGGCCCGACAACAGACGAGTTCGTAATTTTATGGCCCGACAACAGACGAGTTCGTAATTTTATGGCCCGACAACAGACGCGTTTTAGTTAATAGAAGCACTATTTTATAAACAGACGAGTTCTAATTGTTGACGAACAGCGAGTCCTAATTTTTTGGCCCGACAACGGACGGGTCTAAATCTGTATGCCTCGACAACAGTAGTGTTGTATTGTTTGTGCCCTGACCCAGCGAGTGTAAAATCAAAGACGATTTATTTTATGCCCAAATTACCGTTTAAAAGAACACATTTAAAACTTGTATTCTATGTACGAATGACTAATTTGTGTGGAGGGGGTAAGGGGTATTGAAAGCACCTTACCTACCCATTGGTTGCGTGACCTTCGCCCTTATGCCCGTAAAAAAAATTTCATTTATTATAGAAAATTACCATTTTAAAACATACTATATATAAACTTCTTACCCTTGAGCCCAGATAGTAATTTCGCCATGTAAGTATTGGGTTTTAGCCATTAACCGATTGTTGACGGACTTAATAAAAAAGCATTATTTATACATAATCTATCTATTAATACACCCTTTCCCTACATAACGTAATTTATGTAATGGACCATTAGACGATTTTTTATGGTCTTAACAGACCATTTTAGTTATCTTTCATAACTAAAGGAATAATCTTGTGTTATGTAAAGGTATTAACAGGGTAAAAAAAAAAAAAAAAACTAGTGATTTAAAAAAAAAATATGGTAATTAGATATCTGACTGTGACGTGAAGGGTTGTGATGTGACACACTACCGCACACACACACACACACACACACACACACACACACACACACACACACTACCTACAACACACTACCACACACATACACACACACTACCACACACATACACACACACTACCACACACACACACACACACACACACACTACCACACTCACACACTCACACACATACACACACACTACCACACCTACACACACACACACTACCACACACACAAACACACTACCACACATACACACACACACATTCACACACTACCACACATACACACACACACACACACACACACACACACACACACACACTACCACACACATACACACTACCACACATACACACACACACACACTCACACACTACCACACACATACACTCACACACACACACACACTACCACACACACTACCACACTCACAACTCACACACACACACACACACTCACACACTACCACACACATACACACACACACATACACACCTACACACACACACACTACCACACACACACTACACACACACGAACCCCATAATTTCACATCTATAATAAAAGATTCCAAATTGCAAAAGTAATCAGTGTAACCTATATCCTCTCTCTCTCTCTTCCCTTCACTCTTTCACAACTAACTTTTTCTGTCTCCTTTTCCCTCCTTTTCACACCACAACACAACACCACACACACACACCACACACACACACACACACACACACACACACACACACACCGGGTGTTAGCCGGGTTTGTGACCTGCTCTCCGGGGTGCTGGCTTCGGCTACACTAAGCACTAAGGATGAATGATAAAAAAATGTTGATATGGAGACGGGGCCATACGAGGGTTGCTCAGGCCCTGTAAAATACAACTAGATGAATACAACTAGATGAATACACACACACACACACACACACACACACAGCCTCACCTTAACAGCACAGTCCGTAGCACCCATGGCCTCGTCCCTATGAAGAAGCGAACCCCAACTTGGTGCACCTGGGGAAGGAGGATAGAGAAAGATAGTTGTAAAATAGATATAGAGAGAGATATACTAGAGATAGAGGACCCTAACTTTGTATATCTGGAAAGAAACATAGACACTAAAGATCAAACGATAAATTATAAAACGCATAACTAATACCTGAATCGATAAGGAAAAAATCGAAATATATTGAAACACACAATCCTCCTAAACTTCATGTAGGAAAATAATTATTGATGAGTAAAGCTTAAATGGTAAAATTCTAGAGTCCTTTCCCTGCCTTATTAGTGGGCTATCTATAGCGCCTCCAGACCTTCACAGATCCCTTCAGATACCTCTAAAACGTAATAATAAAGTGGGAGAGATTATAAAATATCAAGAAAATCACTAACCTAACCTCAATATAACCTAACCTAACCTGGTAAAAGTCTAGTCCTTTCCCGCCCTTGGGTCTCGCTAGGTTATTGGTAAGGTTATTTTAATTCATTATTCATTGTTAATTAATTATTGAGTTTATTATTAGATTCGTCTGATTGCTATTGGCCTCAATGTGTGTATTTTGGCCTATGCCAAACATACTACTTATTTTATTTATTTTATACTTATTATTATATACTACTTATTTTCCCTATAGGTCCTATATACAACTATATTCCTTATATACAGCACGTATTTTCCCTAAATTAAACCACATAGAGATGCTACAGCATCTCTTGCCCACCCAAGATTGGTCATTTATCTTTATTTCACTGAAATGTGTAGTTCGTACAAGTCTTGCGTGGCGTCGGCGGCTCCAAAATGTAAACAAAGATGCCAGTACAGGTGGCCCGAGAACGAACATGTGCACCTCCGCGTTGCCTACCAAAAGATGCCGGTATCAGGCATCAAATGGTATCAAGATAACAAAAGATGCCGGTATCAGGCATCAAATGGTATCAAGATAACAAAAGATGCCGGTATCAGGCATCAAATGGTATCAAGATAACAAAAGATGCCGGTATCAGGCATCAAATGGTATCAAGATAACAAAAGATGCCGGTATCAGGCATCAAATGGTATCAAGATAACAAAAGATGCCGGTATCAGGCATCAAATGGTATCAAGATAACAAAAGATGCCGGTATCAGGCATCAAATGGTATCAAGATAACAAAAGATGCCGGTATCAGGCATCAAATGGTATCAAGATAACAAAAGATGCCGGTATCAGGCATCAAATGGTATCAAGATAACAAAAGATGCCGGTATCAGGCATCAAATGGTATCAAGATAACAAAAGATGCCGGTATCAGGCATCAAATGGTATCAAGATAACAAAAGATGCCGGTATCAGGCATCAAATGGTATCAAGATAACAAAAGATGCCGGTATCAGGCATCAAATGGTATCAAGATAACAAAAGATGCCGGAAAAAGTGTCCGTGTGACACGGCCTTTACAGTGAGGTTAGGTAAGTAATATCATTTTTGGAGGTCCAGTGCGGGGGTAATGTAGGGGCATCTCTCCGCCCAGCCAACAGCAGTTGTACTGTGGACATACGTAGTACATAGGAAGTGGTGTGTGTGTGTGTGTGTGTGTGTGTGTGTGTAACTACATGTGATAAAGCAGCAAATTTTGGCTAGGAAAAATTAGTCAAGTGTCTCGGAAAATGACCGCGCAGTCCTCGTCCATTTTTACCGGCGTGAGACCAGCACCGCCGCGGCTGCAGGTACGGCAGGGGTACGTAGTGGTCCATAACAAGCTACTCCCGGGCACGCAGGACTCGAACCCGGGATCAGCTCATCGATATTGACCCTGGGTATATATCTGTAGTATAGAAAGGTATTCGCTCGAATGGTCCAGACACCATTGCCGTAATAAGAAACTCCGGAATTACCTGATTAAACACTTCCTTCCTTCCGGTGTTGACAGTTTCCTGCCTTCCCATTGGCTGCTGGATCGTGACGTTATACCCTTTCCCGCCCTGTGATTGGCTGGTAGGTCACGACGGTCCTCCATCCTAGCCCTGTGATTGGTTGGGATTCTTAGCCGTGGGATCTGTGGGATTTTCTATGGGTTTTCCAGAGAGCTACCGGGATGCTCTCTGTAGTGTCCCCTGCAATGGCGCGAGAACGACTCTGAGTAACGGAAGAAAACAGGTCAGGTTGTTGGGAAACTATGTTATTTCAACTGTTAATCTCGCCCGTCTCTTGAAACACTACCGTAGATAATACTATAGTCGCCACCTGCACTAATGTCGCCAACCGCCATATATTACGAATTATAGCATCACTACTGATTTGTATGTGCCACTGAAGATGATACACAGTAGTTTATATCATGACTGTATAATCTACCCTGTTTCAGCGTTGTTTTATGCTTTGTATCTGCAAGTATATACGGTTTCAAATTTCTCTACTCGTTTTTTTTTCGGGCGACGACGACGGCAGAGGGCACTCAGAACACAAACAGTCAAACACTAGCTGGCGATCTTAGTGTAGGTCGCCACCCGGTTGATATTTTTGTAATTTGTTCATTTATAGCCATAATATGACACAGATGAAGACAAAATGACAGACTCTCCAGATGGCCCCTTCTAACTTTCCTGAAATCATGGATGTAGAAATGTAAGTATGAACGCCACCAGACGTCTGTAAATTAATAAAAAACGTTGTCCTTGCGACTTTAGTGTTATCTACGGTAGTAATGATAGTAATATAGATAATGGCATGACATTATCGATGGCTGTATTTGATAATTTTGTGAGGTAGTCTAACTTCTAATAATCATACTAATAATTAATACTACTAATAATTGAATACATATATGAACAATATTAGCTATATAATGTGTGTGCGTGCGTGGTGGGGGGGGTTACATTTACCAGTGCAGTGGGGAAAAAAAAATTGAGGAACTTTTTTCGCACCAAAATAGAGTGATTCTTCTTTTATGATTTTACAAACAAAGGTGTAATATGTGTACGTATATAATAATTAACGTTTTGTATGTAAGAACTAACTCATTTTATTCTTACTGTGAGGGTGAAATGACCAGGAGGGAAAGTGCATAACGTTTTGAGGATAAGAGAAAAGAGGAGAGGAAGGGAAGGGGGAGAGGAAGGGAAGGGAAGGATGGCTGGAGGAGAGGAAGGGAAGGGGAGAGGAAGGGAAGGAGGAGAAGAAGGGAAGGGGAAGAGGAAGGGAAGGGAAGGATGGCTGGAGGAGAGGAAGGGAAGGGGGAGAGGAAGGGAAGGAGGAGAAGAAGGGAAGGGGAAGAGGAAGGGAAGGGAAGGATGGCTGGAGGAGAGGAAGGGAAGGGGGAGAGTAAGGGAAGGGGAGAGGAAGGGAAGGGAAGGATGGCTGGAGGAGAGGAGATACCAGAGAATTGCCTGACATATTAAAACGGGAATATAAATGCCATAGTTATACAAAAAGGAAAAGATACATTTAATATATAATGGTAGCAAGATTATTACTCATAAAATACTTGCAAGCTTCTTCTTTTTCGGTTGTGTTACAAGTATCACATCAATACTTGAGCGTCGCCTGAGTGCGTCACTCTCACACGAGGTAAACAAAATATTCCAATTTACATATCATATCCGTAACACAATTATAATCGGCCGATTACTGTCAATGGCATATGCGTTGTGGCGCGACGAATGTATGTTGCAAATCAATTATGGGATCAGGAATGTGTGCACCAAGACGGCGGGGCGTAGGTGTGTGGGCGCGGGGCGGGGCGGCGCGAGGCGGGCAGGTGTGGGCGCTGGGCCTCCAGGGGCGTCCTGAGGGGCGGCGGAGCTTTATCTTCAGCCACTCTGAAGTAATGTCTTTTAGAAATCCCAGGCACATTAACTCATTTTTCAAGGTGTTTATATTTATCCTCTTTGTAATTTTGTGGCATCGTCGCACCTGTGACCTTATGATGGAGGCTGAAGGTCGCACCGCCTCCCCTGCGGCGTCCAAACATAGACCTTACTTTCCAGGGGCATTAGGGTGGTTTTTGTACTGTCTGCTGAACTCTCCCCGCCAATCCCACCCTCGACTCCTCCCGCCGGTGCGATCGTCTGCAAGAAGAAAAAATAAACACCAAGCTTCGTTCGCTTCACGGCTTATCGGCCAAATTCAAATATCACGCCTCAGACGGGAATAAGTGACTGAAATGCATCAGCGGAGGGCGTGTGTGGTGGTGTGTAGGGCGTGGCAGGGCGTGGGTGAGCGTGCGTGCAGGGACAGAGAGAGGCTCAGTGGTTGTGGCGCAGGACGAAAGGCGCGGGTCTTGAGCGATGGCCAGTGGGGAAGCGTCACGTCCCCTTCATTACAAGATTCGTTACGGAGCGGCAAGAGGCCCGCCTCGACCCTGCTTGACCTCCTGGTACCCGCCAGCTTTGACCTCCCGCCATCGACACTCCGGCAACGGGCTATCGTGGGGTGTCTGGTGTCGTGAGCCATGGGTATCTCAAGACATCGGGCGTCGTAAAATATCTGGTGTGGCGCGGCCGCTCAAAGCCCTCTGATGTTACTAGGCGTCTGGCGCACATAATTGTATTGTACGTCCAGCAAAAATACTGCAGACCGCCTCTAAGTATCACTAATATCCCTTTTAATTCCCTTGCTTTGTGTCATGTGATAAAGGGATCGTGGCGTCGTGCTATCTTGAAATTGGACAAAATTCTTTCACTTACCGACAAAGAAGCTAACATAACTTACCAGCAGAACGTTAGGCGCCTCTTACCATCGCCCACACTAACTGGTCCCAACGACATGACAGGCCCTTCACTCCCTACCCTAGTCGTCCCCAGGCACAGCACAACGCACTCACAACAACCTCACATCATTATGACACGATTGACATGACCTTATGACCTCCCGTGGGAATTATGACCCACCGATGTGACCTCAATGGACACCGTAACTGTAACCATTGTCCTGAATCTTCCTCGCTCACCCTCCAGCCTCCTCCAAGCGGTATTTGACCTCTAGCGTTGTATAGTGACCTGTGACTTGCCGGGGACTGTTCATTGACCTCTGGGGAGTGACATAGAGCCCCGCTGGATTACCTCTCGCCCCCTGTGGTGACGCCATGGGCTCTCGGGGGATCAATGACAATAGAGAGACTTATAAGGCGCGAGGAAAGGTTTGTGCCGCGAGATGAGCCGAGAGAAATATAAATACACGAGGAGAGATAAATGTGCGTAGGCGTTATAGGATAAAGAGGAGGTGGAGGAGGAGGAGGGAGGAGGAGGAGGAGGAGGAGAAGGAGGAGGAGGAGAAGGAGAAGGTGGAGGAGGAGGACAGGAGATACATAGTGAAGTGTAGTAACAAGTGTGAGTGCATTGATTTAAACGCTGCAGGTGTGTGTGCCTTGCTTATTTGTAACTTTGATCCTTTGACAGATTGAAACACCCTGTATTATTATCATTATCATCCTTATTTTCATCATTATCATTAGTATCATTATTGGTTGTAGTAGTAATAGTGACATTATTATTACTCTTACAAAACTGGTGACGATGATAGAATGGTTACAATGGTTAATTACAGGAACACCTCGTGTAGGTCTCGCGGGCTCTTGTAGCTTCCTTATTTTCTTATGTTCTAATGTTAGTATGTCTTTATGGTAGTTTGTGTAGTACTTTCCACCACCACCGCTATTTGACCAGAAGCGCCCGGCCGCCCATACGGTGATAAAATCGGTAATCACAGTGTGGTTGGGTCGAACTGACGTCATTAGGGTGGCGAGATTAGGGTGGCGAGATAAGAACAGCAGCGGGACTAGGAATCATGAGAGGCGAGAAGTGTAATCTGTGTCTGTGATGAAGCGGCCACGTAAGACAAAGGGAGGCGAAGGTGAGAAGACAAAGGGAGAAGAATAAATGGCGGTGATTTGTTAAAGTCTGGCAGTCATTTCGAGTCCAAAGTGCGTCTTGGTTACCTGCATAATTAAAGGCGATGATTAATCAAGCAATCTCAAAGTAGACAATTAATCAACACCTTCCCGACGGCCGCGTGATGAATGGGGTCTTGGAGGAGGAGGAGGAGGAGGAGGAGAAGAAGGATAGAGGAAGGGAGGTAGTAGTAGTAGTAGGAGGAGGAGGAGGGGTCATGGAGGAGGAGGAAGTGAAGGAGGAGGAGGAAGAGGAGGATAGAGGAAGGGAGGTAGTAGTAGTAGGAGGAGGAGGAGGAGGGGTCATGGAGGAGGAGGAAGTGAAGGAGGAGGAGGAGGAGTCTTGGAGGAGGAGGAAGAGGAGGGAGGGGAGAGAGGTAGTAGTAGGAGGAGGAGGAGGAAAGGAGGAGGAGGATAGAGGAAGGGAGGTAGCAGGAGGAGAGGAGGAAGAGGAGGAAGAGGAGGAGGAAGGAAGGGAGAGAGGGAGGGAAGAACAGGGGGACATATACACATAAATACTGAATGACGTATTTCGATAATAAATAAACGCGGTAAGGTTTTTTATAATTGCTTGCGTACCTTGAAAAAGATTACTAAATGTCTTTCCTAAGTGTAAATTAATGCATTTTTATGAGTCTCTAAACTTAACTTTATTATGTATTCCCTTTTTTTTCTCTTTATTTCTCTATCCTGTAATATTTAATTTCTTTAATTTCTTACATTTGATTTTATGTATGGTTTTGGTCTCAGGATTTTATGGGTAATAAGTTTGTAAGGTTTGAATAATATAATCCAGGGAATGAAATTAAGAAAAGAAACATGGGTGAGGTAAACGAGACTTAAATAGAGGGTTGTACACACATTGAGAAGGGAAGTAAATAAAATAAGTTGATATAGTCACTGAAGAGAAAGAATAAAAAAAAAAAAAAGTTTATAAAAAAAGATACAAAACCGTCTGAAAATAAAAAATAAAAAAACAACTGTCTGCAAAGTGTTGGTAAGAATTGTCTGGAAGTACGTCTGATGAAAATAATAATGACATGAGGGGTAAAAAGGACGAAGAGAAAGTTAATCTATGAAGGAAAAAGTAGTTTATGTTAGAAATTTAACGGAGATAAAACTATGGGTTGTGTAGAGGCAGATTATCCCTTGCGTTAGTGAGGCAGGATTTGTATAGTTATAGAATAGGGAAATATAGAATACCTAATTACTACTATTACTACTACTACTACTACTACTACTACTACTACTACTACTACTACTACTACTACTACTACTACTACTACTACTACTACTACTCTACTACTACTACTACTACTACTACTACTACTACTACTACTACTACTACACTCTACTCTATACTAACTACTACTACTACTACTACTACTGCTAATACTACTACTACTACTTCTATTATTACTACTACTACTACTATTACTATTACTACTACTACTACTACTACTACTACTACTACTACTACTACTACTACTACTACTACTACACTACTACTACCACTACTACTACACCTACTACTACTGCTTAACTAACTACTACTGCTTTAACTACTACTACTACTACTACTACTACTACTACTACTACTACTACTACTACTACTACTACTACTACTACTGCTTAACAAGGTATAGAAAGTAGAGAGGTAGATAATGTGCAGTATAGGAACATAGGGTACTGTGCCACTGTGCTTATCTCCGTCTCCTTAACATCACTATAGGTTACGACATAAAACTTTAGTGCATATGAGAAACCAAGGTAGTCTTTAGTTAGATATTTCCATACTCTTTTATTTTCTCGTGTTTATGTGTGTGTGTGTGTGTGTGTGTGTGTGTGTGTGTGTGTGTGTGTGTGTGTGTGTGTGTGTGTGTGTGGCTTTCGTGTTTTGATAATAGGAACGTTTGTATTAATTATTAGTGAACCGTTTGCTTATTAGATAATTCGTGAGTTGTATCTTGAGGAGGAGGAGGAGGAGGAGGAGGAGGAGGAGGAGGAGGAGGAGGAGGAGGAGGAGGAGGAGGAGGAAGAGGAGGAGGAGGAGGAGGAGGAAGAGGAGGAGGAGGAAGAGGAGGAGGAGGAGGAGGAGGATAGCTGGGGGTACTGGCCTCTGGTACCCTCAGGAACTACACTATACCTCCTCTTCCCCCTCCGACCCCAACACCCACCCCATTACTTCCACTTCCCCCTTCCCTCCCCCCTCCACATTACACCACAACACCCACCCCTTACCCTCCTCCACACATCCACACCACATCCACACCGGGCATCCATTTAAACCACACGTTACCTTAGCATTAAAGGGAAGGGATGTGTTTAAAGCCTGCAACAGGTGGAATGAGTTGAGTCTAAGTAACAGTTGCTTTGGCCAGGTAACAATTAGAGTCAGGCCAACGAGGAACGCTAAGGAAGGGAGTGTGTCAATGTGGGGAAGAGATGCAATAGTAATGAGCGTCTCAAATCAATTAGCGTTTAGTCATTTACCAAGCGAGCATAAAGTTTGGTAATGAGCGTTTGTGTGTGTGTGTAGGGGGGGGAGGGTGTATGTGTGTGTGTGTGTGTGTGTGTGTGTGTGTGTATGTGTGTGTGTGTGTGTGTGTATGAGGCAGAGGAAGCAAGGCAGATAGGAAGGAAGAGGAGGAAGCTTGCACCCTGTCACCCTGTCACCCTGTCTGCTTCCTCGCTCTTTCTTTGCTCTTTTCTCCCATCTCATCTCTCTCCTTCCCTTCTCTCTCTCCTCCCCTTCTCTGTCTCCTCCCCTTCTCTCTCTCCTCCCCTTCTCTGTCTCCTCCCCTTCTCTGTCTCCTCCCCTTCTCTTCCTCCTCCCCTTCCCATCCCTCGCCCGGCCTGTCATGTCGTGGCCTCGTCAAATTCCATTACCGGTTCCACCCTCAAGCCGCCCGCCAAGACCTAACAAATCCATACCCATCACCAACACGCTATATATATTTTCTAGTATATATATGTACATAAATTGATAGATAGATAGATACTAGACAGATATACTAGCAAATATAGATAGTGGTGTTTTTTTTTCTTTGTTTTTTTAGGGTACATACAACGATTTTTTTTTCTTCAGCATTCCTAATAATCATATTTATGTGTTGTAATTTACTTCTCGTATTTTCGTAATTTTTAGTTTGTTTTTTATTATTGCATTGCACTGTATGACATCAATCTGTTGTATGCTTCTATTATTTTTCATATAGCATTGAATATCATATAGGGACCTGTTCGCCTAACTAGTATACCTTATTGAGTCATGCTAGAACTGGTCCCTATATCATGTAGTTTTATATCTACTGTACTTTTACCAATATTTTGTTGTAGCAGTAAGGGGATTTCACGGAGGCATTACATTTTGTGACAGTGGGACAGAGGACAGAGGATGGCAAGTACTTTTTTTTTCTTTTTTTTTTAAGTTTTTTGAACAAGTGGTCCTCTTTTTCCCGTTCTTTGCCTGCGGGGAAGAGTAATTTCGTTGATGGTCGAGGGTCGCAGTTTTTATCCCCGCAGTGAAACACCCTGGGAGTAATTAATCGGATTGTGACGTACAAGACAACCAACCAATGGCGCATCACGGAAACAATATTGCGGCAATGGAAACAAAAGATAAATGCCGCTCGAGTTTTGAAATGTAGGCAAGCGAATGGCAAATCCTCACAGAGAATGAGTGCTGCGCTTGGCGACTCACTTTTTCTTTAATTATGCCGGGAAAAATGTTCAATGCTTATGTCGGGAAAAATGTTCAATGCTTATGTCGGGGAAATATGTTCAATGCTTGTGTCGGGGGAAAATGTTCAATGCTTGTGTCGGGAAAAATGTTCAATGCTTGTGTCGGGGAAAAATGTTCAATGCTTATGCTGGGAAAAAATGTTCAATGCTTATGTCGGGGAAAAA
>JACEEZ010024593.1:239659-252159 GCA_016584305.1 Chionoecetes opilio
GAACACGTCTAAAGGTTAAAAATCAATATAGCTGATACTAAATCGTGCATAATAATGGTTGTTGTCGTTTTTCCTGCATGCCTTTGGGTGAGAATATAATTATTATCATTATTATTATTCTTAAATCGCAGAGTGATGTAGGTATCCCTGCCTATACAGGATCGTGTTGGCTCCCGGATGTGACTTCATTACTGCCCTTCGCTGATAATTATTGTCAGCCAAGGTACCAGGAAAAGTGTTAATGGCCCTTCACTTCCCCTTATTGCCCCTTCACTCTTCCCTTCCTTCTTCTAATCTGTATCTTCTTCATCTCATCGCACGTTTTCTCCTCCTCCTCCTCTCCTCCTCCTCCTCCTCCTCCTACTTCCTCCTCCTCCTCCTCCTCCTCCTCCTCGTCCTTTTCCTCCTCCTCCTCCTCAAAAGAGAGAGAGAGAGAGAGAGAGAGAGAGAGAGAGAAAGAGAGAGAGAGTGTGTGTGTGTGTGTGTGTGTTTGTGAAAATATCCGTGCTCGCTTCGCTGGCTCTCCTCTTCTTCCTTGCATTATAGCCACGTTATACAATGTTATGGTCCATCGTGTGGCCATACCAGTACTTCTCTCCCCTTCCTCCTCCTCCTCCTCCTCCTCCTCCTCCTCCTCTAGTCTCATCTTCCCTCCCCCCCTTTTAACCTCCCTCTCTCCCTCCCTCTCTCTCTCTCCCTCCCTCCCTCCCTCTGCTTTTAGAACTGGGATGCATTTTTCTCGTCTGTTCTGATTTTATTGTGTTCCCTTTCCATATATGTGTTTCTTTTTAGTGTTGTTTTATGTGGTGAGGTTGTTGCCTTTCTCAGGTTTGATTTTAGAATTTTTGATACTACTATACTACTTCTATTTCCTCTACTACTACTACTACTACTACTACTACTACTACTACTACTACTACTACTACTACTACTACTACTACTACTACTACTACTACTACTACTACTACTACTACTACTACTATGACTACTACTACTACTACTACTACTACTACTACTACTACTACTACTACTACTGCTACTACTACTACTAACTATCTACTATTCCTCTTACTACTGTTCTTTCTGACAAGTGATATCATTGTGCCTTCATACAATTCCCATTTATTGGTGCCCCATTTATTGGGGCCCCATTTATTGGTGCCCCATTTATTGGTGCCCCATTTATTGGTGCCCCATTTATTGGTGCCCCATTTATTGGTGCCCATTTATTGGTGCCCCATTATTGGTGCCCCATTTATTGGTGCCCCATTATTTGGTGCCCCATTTATTGGTGCCCCATTTATTGGTGCCCCATTTATTGGTGCCCCATTTATTGGTGCCCCATTTTATTGCTTCAAAATGCTGTGTTATTTTATCAAAGCACGTTTCTGCGTATTTGGGTTATGCTATGAGGTAATATCTGCGGTGGTGGTACGCAAACGTATCGTAATATTATGGTGGTGGAACGATATATACGTAGGTTGCATAGTTGTGTTCTGACTGCTACAATGCATTCATCTATTTGGTGTTATCATTATATTAGAGTGACAGTATTATTTGGTGTTATCATTATACTAGAATGACAGTATTTATTTGGTGTTATCATTATACTAGAGTGACAGTATTTATTTGGTGTTATCATTATACTAGAGTGACAGTATTTATTTGGTGTTATCATTATACTAGAGTGACAGTATTTATTTGGCGTTATCATTATACTAGAGTGACAGTATTTATTTGGCGTTATCATATACTAGAGTGACAGTATTATTTGGTGTTATCATTGTACTAGAGTGACAGTATTTATTTGGTGTTATCATTATACTGAGTGACAGTATTTTTTGGTGTTATCATTATACTAGATGACAGTATTTATTTGGTGTTTATCCATTATATTGAGTGACAGTATTTATTTGTGTTATCAATTAAAATAGAGTGACAGTATTTATTTGGTGTTATCATTATACTAGAGTGACAGTATTTATTTGGTGTTATCATCATACTAGAGTGACAGTATTATTTGGTGATTTATATTGGTGTTATATCATTAGTAGTGACAGTATTTATTTGGTGTTATCATTATACTAGAGTGACAGTATTTATTTGGTGTTATCATTATACTAGAGTGACAGTATTTATTTGGTGTTATCATTATACTAGAGTGACAGTATTTATTTGGTGTTATCATTATACTAGAGTGACAGTATTTATTTGGTGTTATCATTATACTAGAGTGACGCTAACTCGGTGTAAATGCATTGTAGTGGGTCGAAAGTGCTATTTATGGAGGTAATCATGTTTTTGTTGACGTTTTTCTGGGTTGAAAGTGCTATTTATGGAGGTCATTATGTTTTTGTTGACGTTTTTCTATCCAGTGATTCTAGTTAAGCAATTAGGGAACAATTAGTGGCCAGTAATTACACTATTTCCAAAAAAGCTTGGATGTTTTTGTCAGTTGTCTTGTTAATGTGATGGTGGAGGGTTCATCCAATTACTCCCTTTGTTAATCACACTCACCTTTGTTTGGCTATCCTGGTATCACTCTTTTTCTCATGTCCTGGGCAGTGGTTGTACTCAGGTAAACTTTCTTTTTAATAACTTATTTTTAATTTTCCCTTGGCCAGTCCTTTCTGATGTAAAAAAAAGGGAGTTGTCAGGCCAGTGATTGTCCTACGGTAAACTTTTTTTTTACTTTTTTTTTATTTCCCTTGGACAGTCCTTTGTGATGTAAAAGAACAAAACAACATCGGTACTACACATGTAGTCCAAAGCTCGTGAATTGATTGCCAACTCGTGTTTTCCATATTGCTATCATGCTAGTTTTCATATAGTTACTTTATCCTTCTGTATCCTTCTATGTATTTCTTCTATTTCTCTTCTATTCTCTTCTCTCTTATTTCTCTCTTTTCCTCTTCTATTTCTGTATTCTCCTTTATTCTTATTTTCACTTTCTGTATCCCTCTGTACCCTGCTATGTATTCCGTATTCTTCTTTATCATTTTTCACCTTTATCCATCTGTCTATGTATCATTATCATGTATTTCTTGCATCATGTATTACTGAGAGATGGCCAATTGACTATAGGGGGTGCTTGCTGAGGCCTCGTTCGTCACTGTATCGCTAGTGTAGATTATTCAGCTTAACAAGACAGTTACGAGGGAGTAGACAAAGTGATATGGCCATGTATGTCTCCTGTGTATTAATGTGTGTGTGTGTGTGTGTGTGTGTGTGTGTGTGTGTGTGTGTGTGTGTGTGTGTGTGTGTACGGGGTATGAAGTAGTCAATTGTTGCCATGGACTGAAAACAACCAAACACACCATACCCGTAGAAATTAAAAAAAATTAAAAAAATTTAAAAAATAAAAATTACCAAAAAAAAAACTACATTAAAAAAGCTAAAAACAGACCACCCCGATTAAAAAAAGCTTAAAAACAGACCAGCCGATTAAAAAAAAACTAAAATATGCTAAAAAACAGACCACCACAGATTAAAAAAAACCTAAAAACAGACCATCGCAGATTAAAAAACCTAAAAAACAGACCAGCTCCGATTAAAAAAAACTAGAATAGGCTAAAAAACAGACCACCCCAGATTTAAAAAAATTAAAACAGACCATCGCAGATTAAAAAAAGCTGAAAAACAGACCAGCCCAGATTAAAAAAGCTGAAACAAAACCACCGATTAAAAAAAGCTAACAAAATGACTACCCCCGATAAAAAAAAGCTTAAAAAACAGACCACCCGATTTAAAAAAAGCTAAAAAACAGACAAGCCCGATAAAAAAATGCTAAAAAACAGATCACCCCGATTAAAAAAAACTACTAAACTTCCCACCCCCAGGAGACCCTAAACAACAAGCCTGTCAGAGAGCAGAGTGATGTCAGCCGTTGTTCAGGTGGTAATGAGGGTGTCAGGTGATTAGCGTGACGCAACGAGCCTGTGGTACCCCAGGGGCTTGTTAACAGGTAAATAATGTCCATAGATGTCCAGGGTTAATCACTGATCCCTAATATATCACCTACCGTCATTAACACTATTAGTTGCCACTGCACTAATGTCACCAGACGAATATTACGAATTTTAGCATCACTACAGACTTGTATGTACCACTGAAGACACGTACATAACATCAACTACTGTGCATGCCTCTTCAGTGGCACATACAAGTCTGTAGTGATGCTAAAATTCGTAATATATGGCTCCTGGCGACATTAGTGCAGTGGCGACTATAGTGTTATTGACGGTAGCCTTATTTAAAACTCAATATCATTTTTTAAACCCGTTATAAAAAAAAATTATATCAATTTTTGATTCCTTTTTCCTCTTTACTGAACGTTATTAGCACATTCATTGTATTATTCTACTTACTACAACAACTATAATATTTACACAGATAACGTATTGATGGTTGCCACTTACTTCCAGTAATAATTACCACATTTTCCTACCCCCACAACACAGAGCTTACGTAGTGTAACATTCCCGGTTACCCCACATTACCTTCCCCCATACACTCACACATTACCACAGTTACCCCCACATTACCACAGTTACCCCCACATTACCACAGTCACCCCCACATTACCACAGTTACCCCCACATTACCACAGTTACCCCCACATTACCACAGTTACCCCCACATTACCACAGTTCACCCCCACATTACCACAGTCACCCTCCCCAGTTACCTTCCCACACATTACTCAACCTTCAACATGTATACGTATATCAACTATTCATTCACTCTACACTCTATAATATACTCTATATAACTCTAACTTAACTAATAACATAATAACATAACATAATAACTAATTCACTCTACACTCTATACTGTAACTCGCTCTACCAACTATTTTTACGGTGCATTTTTTGACCAAATTAGTGAAAAGTTACCGTGAGTCGTTTTCTGATACACGCACACGGAGCTACACACACAGCACACACACATACACGCACACACACATGCACGCACACATTACTGCTCCTTCAACATGTCAACTATAGCTTATCAACGCCTCTCCGCCGCCACATGAAACACACGCTCATGAGAAGCATAAATCATCATATAAAACAATAGCATTATAAACAGGACGACGGTTGAGGCCTTAACGGTATTATATAAATTCGAAAACTTACTGCATATTATAATTTCTATAAAAATATCTATTAGAAAGCTTAATAAATGCCGAGAAACTATAATTTATACTTTCTAATATATATCAAGTTAATTCACGTATATTCTGTGTAATTAAAACCAGATAAATACAGTAGGATGTAAAAGATAGGTATGCAATTTCAAAACTTACCTAATGCGTATAATTTACATAAAAAAAAATATTAGGAAAGCTTAAATAATGCCGATAAACTATAATTTATTCTTTCTAATATTTATCAAGTTGTATTCACGTATATTCTTTGTAATTAAAACAATATAAAGGTAGTAGATAAGTAAAGGATAAGGGGTACATTTGAAATTCCCGCCCCTGGCCCGCGCAGGCAGACGTGGCGGACAGGAGGCACCGCACCGAGGAAGACCGCACGTGTGTCTGTGTCTGTGTACTAAGTGCCAATTTCCAAGCACCCCGTACCCCCTGGAGCCTCTGTGGGGGTTCCTCGCAGTCCCTGGTGTTCAGGGGAATCTCCTGAAGGTGGAGGAGGGGCGTGGCGGGACAGCAAACACCCTCAACGGCCTGGTGAGTGAGTGAGAGTGCGTGATGGAGTGGGTAATGTCAAGTTGTTACACGTCAGGCAGCCATCACCTCAGTACCCGAGCAGCCGATTTGCTATGAAGGGTTGGTCACTTATGTTATTATTTTATTAGTTTGCGTGATTATTTAGGCTTCTCTTGATCGTATGTTATGTTTCATGTGGTGGAGGAGAGGCGTGGTTAAGCTAGACGTATGGTATTGAAAGTGGAGTGTGTGTGTGTGACGGTGTGTGTGTGTGACTGTGTGTCTGTGTGTGTGTGTAGAAAAACCCAGGAGCAGCGCGTGACGAGTACCCGAGAGCAGGAGTGTGCTTGTGTGTGTGTGTGTGTAGCCCCGTGTGCGTGTGCATGTGCGTGTGTGTGTGTGTGTAGCCCCGTGTGCGTGTGCATGTGCGTGTGTGTGTGTGTGTAGCCCCGTGTGCGCGTACATGTGCGTGTGGCCCCGTGTGCGTGTGTGTGTAGACCCGTGTGCGCGTGCTGTCGTTTGTTTGTTTACGTGTGCGCGTGAGTGCGTGGTGTTAATGTAGCCCGTGTATGTGCGTGTGTGTGTGTGTGACGTGTGGGTGATGTGTGTGTGTGTGTAAAACCCGTGCGGCAGGCGTGTGGTAGTTACCCGTGTGCGGTGCATGTGCGTGTGTGTGTGTGTTGTAGCCCCGTTTGCGTGTGCATGTGCGTTGGTGTGTAGCCCGTGTGCGTGTGCTGTCGTGTGTGTGTGTAGCCCCGTGTGTGTGTGCATGTGCGTGTGTGTGTGTGTAGCCCCGTGTGCGTGTGCATGTGCGTGTGTGTGTGTGTAGCCCCGTGTGCGCGTGCATGTGTGTGTGTGTATGTAGCCCCGTGTGCGTGTGCGTGTGTGTGTGTGTGTAGACCCGTGTGCGTGTGCGTGTGCATGTGCGTGTGTGGCCCCGTGTGCGCGTGCATGTGCGTGTGTGTGTGGCCCCGTGCGCGTGTAAGAAAACGACTCACGGTAACTTCACTAATTTGGTCAAGAGAAGCAGGGTCGAAATAGTAGTGGGCGTGGGCTGGCCTGAGGGATGCCTGATGCCTGATACATGCCGCCGCTATTGTGCCCCCCGTGCTGGTGTCGGGTTACCAATTAGCTCACTGGCGCTCCTCTGTTAGGCTGTGAGTTTTGAGACGTATTTTTGTTTTCCTCTATGGGAGTCACTTTTTTTACTCCACTCGTATGCAACAAAGTACGAATTCTCCATTGTAAGCTTTCGTAAGAGTATACTTTTCGCAAGAGTAGTAAGAGTTTTAAGATATTGTTATTGATATAATATGTAGAATCCGTTATTTCTCTAGTGTAAGATTTCGCAAGAGTAGACAAGATTTAAGATGTTATTTATAGATGTAGAATGCGTTATTTTTCCATGGTAAGCTTTCGCAAGAGGATACAGATTTTATTTTATTCATACAAGTATAGGAGTTATAAAAGGAGGCTAGACAATTTCATGGATGGGGATGAATGGTGGATGTAGGTAGTGTTAAGTAACAGGAACTACCACGTGTAGGTTTCCCGGCCTCTTGTAGCTTCCTTATGTTCTTATTTAAAATGTTATTGTTGTATGTAGAATCCGTTTTGTGCTCATGGTAACACACGCACAGCAGTAGGAGGCTTCTAGAAATGGCAAGGGGGAAGGAGGAAGGAGAGGGGGGGTGGAAGGGGAGAAGGGGGAAGGAGGGGGAATAGAGAGTGGGGAAGGGGTAGGGGAAGGTTGAAAGGGGGGAATTGGGGGTGGGGAAGAGGGAGGGGAAGGCTGAAAGTAGGGAAGGAGGGGGAGAAAGGGAAGGTTTTTGAGCAAGATTGTCCGGATTGAATATTACAGTAGTCTGCATTCACTCCCGCCACCTGCCTGCTACCTAAGCCTATTGTCTGTCCTGTTGACGAGCCGTGAATACACAATACAGTTTCTAGCATCATCTCGGCTTACACCATCTTGCCATTTCATTACATGCGTTCCAACTGCCATTCCTCTACACTACACTTTGTTCCACGACTACCACAACTACCACGACAACCATTCACCATACACAGCGCGTACCACAGTCCTTATCACGTACCACAGCACCTACCACAGCACCTAGCATTACCTCAACACCTTCCACACAGCCACCACACCCGCGTAACCACCACCACATAACCACACACCACATACCACATAGCGCGTAGTACCACTCCTTTTACCACAGTACCTAACCTCACCCACATACTACATAGCGCGTACCACACCACTTAACCACACACCACATTATCCACATACCACATAGCGCGTACCACACCTTCCTAACATTACCACAACACCTAAGCACACACCACATACCACATAGCGCGTACCACAGCACATAACCACACACCACATACCACATACCGCATACCACCAATCCTATCCTCACCACATTTAACCACATATCCTATCCATTCACCTTCCTATCTTCCACTCCTTAACATAACCACACCACATAATGTGTGTGGTTAATATGGGTGACCACATAACATACCACTTCCCTCCTATCCTCACCATAGAGCGTCCCCAGCTCCCCACCCGTGACCCCCCATCCACCCTCCTGCCTCCCTCACTTCCCCCCCCCCCACCCCCTCCACCCCTCCCCTTCCTCACCCCCCCCCCACCACACCACCACTGACAAGCACGTAGACTCCTCACCGCCCATTTCACTGATACATCGCCCCCGTCACCACCCATGTCACCATCCTTACCTTACTTCATCATGAACTTATGGTGATGTAAGACTCGTTTATTGTGTGGTGGTGATTAGAGTCTTTTTCTTCTTTTATTGTACCTTTTATTGTTTTGTTTTAGTGTTGTTTTGTTAATTAGAGTACCGGACAAGCTGTTTTTGTTCCCTCGCTTCCATTTTTGTTTGTTCATTTTTTGTGTTTTTTTGTTATTTTTTTTTCTTTGATATTTGTTCGCATAATTCCTGTCTTCCTTTCCGTATTTCTGTTTTTCGTTTTTTGTTTCCGTATTTTTGTTTTTCGTTTTTTGTTTCCGTATTTTTGTTTTTCGTTTTTTGTTTCCGTATTTTTTTTTGTTTTTTTTGTTCCATTTTCCCCTTTTTTTTTTTTTTTTTTTTTTTTTTGTCATTTTTTGTTATTTTCTTTCCTTATTCGATTTTTTTGTTCTTTGTTCTTCTCTTTCTGTGATTGTTTCTGTCTTCCTTTCCGTAATTTTTGTTCTTATTTTGTTCAATGGCTTCCTTTGTATTTATTCATTTACATTTTTTGATTTTTCTTCCCTACCTCTGATCTTTCTTGTGTGTGCTCTTCAAAATTGAAAAACCGGTATAAAAAAAAGAATATAGCTTTTTTATGAAGTTGTTAATGTTCAAAATTTAGGAAGAAAACTCATCTAATATTCACTTTTTGATTTTTAAGAATCAAATCTTTTCAGATAAGACAAAGTTTTTTGCTAGATTTAACGTGTTGTTTGATGTGTTGTTGTGTGTTGTGTCTTGTGTATGTGTGTGATTGTGTTTGTGTCTGTGTTCGTATGTTGTTGTGTGTCTGATGTGTTGTTCATGTGTTCTGTGTGTGATGTGATGTCATGTGTATGTTTTGTGATGTGTGTGTTTGAAAGATGTTACTATGTGGACCATCGATGATATGAAAAGACGTGGACTGAGAAGAGAGAGAAGAGATGAAGACGAGAGTATTAGAAGTGTAGAGAGTAGAGAGTAGGAGAGAGAAAGAAAGAGAGAGTATGAAGTAGTGATGATTGGATTTGTGAAGTGAGTGAAGTCCGAGCTGATTCGATGAGTGAGTGATGATGAGTGGTGATTGGTAGTGACTTGAAGTGGTGAGTAGTGTGTATGTGTGGTGTGTGATGTGTGGTGTGTGGTGGTGATGTGATGTGTGGTGATGGAGGGATAGTGTGACTGTAGGCAGATGAGAGAGAGAAGGATGATAGGAGGAGAGAGAGAGAAGATAGAGACGAGAGAGAGGAGCGATAGAGAGGAGAGCAGCAGAGAGAGAGAGAGAGAGAGAGAGAGAGAGAGAGAGAGAGAGAGAGAGGAAGAGAGAGAGAGAGAGAGAGAGAGAGGAGAGAGAGGGGAGAGGAGGGAGAGAGAGGAGGGAGAGAGAGAGGGAGAGAGAGAGAGAGAGAGAGAGGTAAACTAAATATTGACAGACCAAAGCTACAAAGTCAGATCAAGACCCAAGCAAAACACAAACTTATCTTAGCATTATAATAACAACAACAACAAAAAAGTTTCATTTCCTTGACCCTTAAGACAGAACAATAACAGATCTTAAGAGCTGAACAAGTATCACAAACCCGACATATTTGTTTAATCTCCTCAAAACAATAATTTGCCTGCCGTGATAACAGTGTCAGTAAAAAGATAGGTCTGTGTAGATGCCGCGCCCTTTGCCTTGACCCATGCCCTTTGGTGCCCCTGATATGTGTGTGGGTGAGGCGCCCTTGGCCTTGGTAGCTTAGGGAGTCTGGGGGCTTGACGTGCCTTCGGGAGGACGGGGTAGTGTGTGACATGTATTTTTGTTATTTGTTGGGTTTCAGGTAACTGGTAAACTCTGGAACAATCTTTCTGTTTCTATTTATTAACCTTCCTACGACTTCATTTTTTTTCAAGAGAGGAGTAATAGACACCTACCGAACTAACTTGGCACACCATTGCCTCTTATATTCTCTTACTGTCTTCTTTATAGGGACTGGCAACTAAGTGGATTTTTTCTTCTTGGCCAGTCCTTTGTGATATAGAAAAAAAATGTATTCGATTATGAGTCCTAGGGTGTTTTGGGTAACTTGTATCTACATGTTTTAGGTGTATTTCTTGTGGATGATTAATGTTTAGTTTCTGATTTGTGTATTTCTTTTTTATGTAAAGGAGGAGGAGGAGGAGGAGGAGGAGGAGGAGGAGGAGGAGGAGGAGGAGGAGGAGGAGGAGGAGGAGGAGGAGGAGGAGGAGGAGTAGGGGAGGGAAAAAATAGTAACGAGGGGGAAAGAAAAAATAGTCACATAAAACACTAGAAAACATTGCCTCGACCCCTTCTCCCTTCCACTTCTTCCTTTTTCTGACATAACCACAACACATAACCACACACCACATACCGCATACCACCAATCCTATCCTCACCACATTTAACCACACATCCTATCCATCCACCTTCCTATCTTCCACTCCTTAACATAACCACACCACATAATGTGTGTGGTTAATATGTATGACCACATAGCATACCATAAACTTCTTCCCTGAGTCCCTGAAAAGAAAAAGGAAGAAATAGTGGAGGGGAGAAGGGGTCGAGGCAATGTTTTCTAGTATTTTATGTGACTATTTTTTACTTCCCCCTCCTCCTCGTGACTATTTTTTCCCTCCTCCTTCTCCTCCTTCTCCTCCTCCTCCTCCTCCTCCTCCTCCTCCTCCTCCTCCTCCTCCTCCTCCTCCTCCTCCTCCTCCTCCTCCTCCTCCTCCTGAAATTCTTCATCCCTGCACGAGGTTGTTTGGGTTGTCGAGACGAGATTGTGCACTTGAACGTGTCTGGTTGCTCCCTGGTTGCTCCCTGGTGGCTTCCTTGATTGATATTAGAGTTCATTTTTCAATTTTGATCCAACACAAACATGGCTCGCACCCTCCCCTCCCCCCCTCCCACACAGACACCCTCCCCTCCCACAATCCCACACGCACCCTCCCCTCCCCTCACCCCACACGCACCCTCTCCTCCCCCCCACACACTCCCACACACTCACACAGACACACAGACCGTCGCTTGTTCGCCTCCATCGCCTCCACCTCCTTATCTAAGTTTGACATAGTGTGAGGGGTAACGTAGCGTCGAGTCTGGCTTCCATGTCTCACCACCCTGCACCACCTGCCTCTATCCCCCCTCCCCCCCTCGCGCCACCTGCCTCTCTTCCCCCCCTGCACCACCTGCCTCTCACCATGCCCCCCCTCTGCCTCTCAAGCCCCTCCTCCCCACTGCCTGGCATCCTCACTACAATCTCATGCCTGTTCACTTCAGCCTAACTCACTTCTCTCAGTCTTTACCGTGTTATCCCAACCCTTCCCTTGATGTCTCTCTCACTCACTCACTCACTCACTTTCATCTCCCCACCTCTGTCATGCCTCATTTTCATACACCTTAAGGCCCTTTAATCCTATTCTATTGCCCTTCTCTTATCCCATTCTCTGTACTATTTATTTACTAGTACTCTTTTTACCTTTTTTTTCTCTTCTTATTTTTTTTTCTGTGTTACTTTACTTTTACTTTTACTTACTACTATCATTTTTTTGACCTCCTTCGTTATCCCATGCACCCACCTGACTTCTTAACGCACCCTGTAAAGCTTTCCTCTCACTAAATAGCAACAGCAACCCTAGCAGTCTGCGTCTTTATATTCACAGAGTATTTCGGGTCTAAACTCCTGAAAACACTGTAATTGTTTAGCGGGACAAGACAAGAATGCGAACACCTATACCCTTCCTCCCCCTTCCCTCTCCTTCCCTCCCTCTTCCCTTCCCTTCCCTCTCCCTTCCCTCTCCCTTCCCTTCCCTCTTCCCTTCCCCTTCCCCTAACCCCATGGCTGATGAAACTTAGTAAACTTTGCCCCGCCACTAAAATTACGTAAACTAAATTAGGTTATTGTGATTTATCTTTGCTTTTGGTGGTCCAGAGAATATCATAGCGTATCTACCGAAACATTTGTAACTCCTAAGCAACCAGACTTTGTAAACGGTATTATACATAGAGGAATACATAGCAACGTTGTGTGTTAATATACCTGACTTGTTGCGATGTTAGTTTTGTTATACTT
>JACEEZ010024593.1:259659-264659 GCA_016584305.1 Chionoecetes opilio
TCTCTCTCTCCTCTCTCTCTCTCTCTCTCTCTCTCTCTCTCTCTCTCTCTCTCTCTCTCCTCTCTCTCTCTCTCTCTCTCTCTCTCTTCTCTCTCTCCTCTCTCTCTTTTATGACATACTGCTACATTTTTTTCTCCGCGTTCATGGAAAGAGTCGAAACACACACACACACACACACACACACACACACACACACACACACACACACACACACACACACACACACACACACACACACACACACACACACACACACACACACACAGCCTACACGCCCTCACGCCACGAGTCTCTGGAGATGCAAATTTAAGTCCTCGTCCACTATGCAAGGGAGTCGAGAAGAATTTTTATGTGTCTGTAAAAAGCGAGGATATGAAGACTTTTCACGGTTGATGCGCCGCGGGATATTTATAGTATTGCTGTCTTACTAGGCGGGAGTGTGATGATGCAGGGGTTATGGCCGCTCCCGGGGTGGTAGGCCGGCAGAGGGATGGGACGTGGAAGGGTGGCTATAGTTGTGTTGGGTGTGGGAAGATTATCATAGGGAAACATTAGGGGAAAAGCTTACAATAACATAGAGTAAGACAAAAATAGGAGAGAAAATAAATAGTTTTGTTTAGAAATTATGATGTTTAGTTAGAATTTATAGAAAGATAGATAATTATAAGGCAACATAAGGGAAAAAGCTTACAGGAACAGAGCGTTAGATAAAACTAGGAGGAAATAGAAAGTTTTGTTAAGAAATAAGATACAATACAGCTTAAGACAAAAATAGGAGAAAATATAGAAAGTTTTGTTTAGAAATTTAGATATTTAGTTAGAAATGATAGAAAGATAGTTAATCATAAGGAAACATAAGGAGGAAAAAGATCTTACAACAGCAGAGCGTAAGACAAAAATAGGAGAAATATATAGAATTTAGTTTAGAAGTTTAGATATTTAGTTAGAAATTATAGAAATATAGTTAATTATAAGGAAACAAGGACAAAAAAGATCTTAAAACAGCAGAGCGTAAGACAAAAATAGGAGAAATCTATAGAATTTAGTTTAGAAGTTTAGATATTTAGTTAGAAATTATAGATATATAGTTATTTAGAAATTTGGTTAATGTTAATCAGAGCGTTTGAGTGGATTTTAATGTATCATAATTAAATCAGAGATAATGTTTAAAACTTTAGAAGTATGTAGACTATAAATTTTGTGGTTCTTCAATTCTTATTAATCTCTTGACGTATTTGAGTGATTTTATTTATAGTTGCTTGGCTCTTTTTCCCCCTCTCAAATCTCTAGTTCTTTTTCCCCCTCACAAATCTCAAGTTCTTTTTCCCTCTCACAAATCTCAAGTTCTTTTTTCCCCTTCACAAATCTCAAGTTCTTTTTCCCCCTCACAAATCTCAAGTTCTTTTTCCCCCTCACAAATCTCAAGTTCTTTTTCCCCCTCACAAATCTCAAGTTCTTTTTTCCCCTCACAAATCTCAAGTTCTTTTTCCCCCTCACAAATCTCAAGTTCTTTTTCCCCCTCACAAATCTCAAGTTCCCGGTGCGTCTCTCAAGCCTTTTAGCGGATAACAGTGTCGCGTGTTAAGCTCATTGCGATTTTTTCCCCTCTTTTTACCTCGTCATAAAGTTACGTTTATGTGCGGGAGGTCTCGTTCAGGGGGGGAAGGGAGGGAGAGAGAGGGAAGGAGGAGAGGGAAGGAGGGAGGGGAAGGAGGAAAGGGAGGGAAGGAGGGGAAGGGAGGGGGGGGAAGGAGGAAGGAATGTAGGGGAAGGAAAGGAGGGGAGAAAAGGAAGGAAGGATGGAAGGGAGGTAGGGAAGGAGGGGAAGGAAGGAGGGGAGAGAAGGAAGGAAGGAAGGAAGGAGGAAGTAAGGTAGGGAAGGAGGGAGGGAAGGAAGGAAGGAAGGTAGGAAGGAAGGAAGGAAGGAGGGGAAGGTAGGAGGGAAGAGATGAGTGAAGGGAAGGAGAAGGTAGGGGAATGAAGGAGGGGAGGGAATGAAGGAGGGGAGAGAAGGAAGGAGGGGAGAGAAGGAAGGAGGGGAGAGAAGGAAGGAGGAGAAGGATGAGAAGGTAGATAATGAGGGGAAAGGAGGGGAAGAGGGAGAAAAGGGGAAGGAAAAAAGGGTTCACACTCGTCTTAAAAAAAAAAAAAAAAAAAAAACACGTCCTAGAAAAAAGAAAAGAAAAAAAGTTAGTAGCAGTTGATGAAATATGTTATTGTAAAGTACCATTTATTATCATTATTTTTTTTAATGTTTCACACCCTCCCATGCAACACTTCATTTTATTGTGTTTTATAACGGGTTCCTGTATGTATAGTCGTCATTTTTGATAATTTTCACTTATTGTCATTATTTTTCTGCCAGTGTTTATTTATTTATATTTCCCTGAACGTTCATTTTGTGATGGAGCATTTGGTCGTTCGCAGCTGAAGTCATGGTTTCGGTAATGTGGATATTGGCGTATTTTTTTGTGCATTTTTGGCGTTTTTTGGTTCCGGTAATGTTGATATTGGCGCTTTTTATTGTTTTTTGGTTCCGGCAATGTTGATTTTGGCGAATTTTGGCGTGTTTTTGGGTTCCGGTAATGTTGATATTGGCGTATTTTGGCTTTTTTTTGGTTCCAGTAATGTTGATTTTGGCGTTTTTTGACGTTTTTCCTGCCGTGGCGTCAGCAAGTTAGCTGAAGTTAGCAGCAAGTTAGAATGAATTAGAACCATGCATAAATTAGCGTTAACTAAATAAATAAAATCATCAAACGGGTAAGTTTTCCGATTGATGAGGTTATTTATTTAGTCAACGCTAATTTATACATGGTACTAATTCATTTATCAGAAAACGAAATATATAAGTAAATAAATAACCTCATCAATCGGGAAAATTACCCGATTGATGATTTTATTTATTTAGTTAACGCTAATTTATGCATGATTCTAATTCATTTATCAGAAACGAAATATAGCAATGGAAAGCTAATAAAATTGCGCTTCTATTGATACCCTTCATGATAAAGTTGACATCGCAAAGTTTTTAAATGGCGAAGAGTTAAGTGAATATTAAGTATATGCATATTTCTTCATAGTCCGTAATGGCATTTCTTTAGGCGTGTTTTACTGTTTTTTATTATAATATTATAGAACAAACATTTACGAAGATTACAGTATATCATATATACTGATAAACCAGTCTATATGATAGTCCATAGACCACTATCTCTTTGTCGGGCGCCCCGCAGGCCCCTATGCAGCCCCGCAATTCAAAACATTGTCTCGTGCGCAGTCCAGGTATACAGTGGTCTATGCTACGTGATATGTTTTGATATTTTTTAAAGGTACTCTGAGTCACTGCTATGTTCCCCGCTTTTTTGTTCTCTCTCTCTCTCTCTCTCTCGCATGTGTAGTTCTCTCTTTATTATCTCTATCACATTAAACAGCGTCCCTTCCCTCCCTTCCCTCCCATCTCCTGTCCCATCTGCCCTCCCATCGCCCTCTCACATTACATCGCCATTAAGACATCACTGCTTATCCAAGGCCTCTCTTCACTCCAGTTTTTGTACGTACCATTAAATTTGTGTTCTTCCCCCTTGCTATTACTTCCTTTTTTTTTTTTTTTTCTCTCTCTCTCTCTCTCTCTCTTCTCATCTCTCTTTTCTCTCTCTTCTCTCTCTTTCTCTTCTCCTCTCTCTCTTCTATCTCTTCTTCTCTCGTCTCTTCTCTCTCCTCTCCTCTCCTCTCTCCTCTCTCTCTCTCTCTCTCTCTCTCTCTCTCTCTCTCTCTCTCTCTCTCTCTCTCTCTCTCTCTCTCTCTCTTCTTCCACTATAAACATCTTTTCTTTCTCTTAATTCTTTTAATATTTTCTCCTTTCTGACGCATCTGGTCTTTTATTCTATCTACTTTTCTTCGTATCGTTGTATTCTGTCTATCACTCCTCCTCCTTCTCCTCCTCCTCTCCTCCTGCCTCCTCCCCTCCTCCTCCTGCTCCTGCTCCTCTTCAATAGGTCGCCTGGTATCTGTTCTTCCTATGTATTCCTCCTCCTCCCTCCTCCTGCTCCTCCTCTCCTCCTCCTCCTCCTCCTTCTCCTCCTCCTCCTCCTCCTCCTCCTCCTCCTCCTCCTCCTCCTGCGCCTGCGCCTGCTCCTCTTCAATAGGTCGCCTGGTATCTGTTCTTCCTATGTATTCCTAAATATTCTTCCTCTTCAATAGGTCTCCTGGTATCTGTTCTTCCTATGTATTCCTCCTCCTCCTCCTCCTCCTCCTCCTCCTCCTCCTCCTCGCTGACACACTAGTTATGGCGGCTGAGGTAAGACAGACGCCCCACGGTATTGCCTTATCAGCATGCTTTTAAGATAGCGGCTTGAGAGGGCGTGTGAGCCTTTGTGGGAAGAGGGGAAAGGAGGGGTATTAGGCCTCCTCGAGTGCCAGATGTAGAGTGCCGTGACCTAAAGGAGGGGAGATGAGGGGAGTGGGTACAAGGCAGGGAGTGGAAGGGGAAAGGAGAGTGGAATGATAGAAGGTGAGGGGAGAGGGTATGGAGGCAGGGATGAAGGGGAAAGTGAGGGGAAAAGGGGACGCTGAAGGAGGGGAAGGGTGAGGGGAGTGGGTACATAGGCAGGGATGAAGGGGAAAGGGAGGGGAAGAAGGGACGCTGAATGAGGGGAAAAGGCCGAGGGGAGTGGGTACAAAGGCTGGGATGAAGGGGAAAGGGAGGGGAAGAAGGGACGCTGAAGGAGGGGAAGGCCGAGGGGAGTGGGTACATAGGCAGGGATGAAGGGGAAAGAGAGGGGAAAAGGGGACGCTGAAGAAGGGGAAGGCCGAGGGGAGTGGGTATACAAGGTAGGGCTGAAGGGGAAAGGGAGGGGAAGAGGGGACGCTGAAGGGGAAGGGGAAAGGGATAGTAATAATAATAATGATAATAGTAATTTTATGTTCACCCGAAGGCATACAGGAAAAAAAAAATCTCACACAACTACAATATAACGTACAAACATGAGGGAGTGAACTTA
>JACEEZ010024593.1:269659-292159 GCA_016584305.1 Chionoecetes opilio
CCTTCCTTCCTATTCGACTTCTCAATACTTTTTATTTTATTCGTAACTCTCTTTTCATTTCTGTCTCTGATTTTTTCTTTTGCTCTTCTTCTCTCCTTCTTTTTTATCATCAACATTCCTGATTTTTCTTCCTTTTCTTCATCCTTATACCTGGTGATATAGGTTTCCCCTCCCCTCCCCTCCCCTCCCCTCCCCTCCCCCTGCAACCCCTCCCTCCCCTCCCTCCCCCACCATACACCCGCACGCATGGGCTCTGTACATATGTGTGTACGTATATATCACAGCTTGTAGCCTTGTAGCCGTGTTCATATATATATTTTTCTAGTCGTATTTAAAGTCAGGTTTGTCAAAGCGGCGTTGCATCTCTTTTCTGGGGGACATGAAAAGAAAGTTACTACGTTCATTGCAATTTTTTCTCTCTTTTGGAATGTGCAGTTAACGCCATGTGAATATTTGGGATATTTGGTTTTTTTTAAATTGATTGAGGAGTCCTTTAAGCGAAACATATTTTTCACACGAGTCAGAGAATCGTTTCTGAACTCACAAATACTGACTGAGCTTGACAAAATATACACACACACACACGCACGTAGAGAAATACTGTGTAGATAACTGAGTGTAAATATATATAAAAGGGTTTAAATACTGAGCAGGAAGTGAGTACAAAGTGGATTAAGTCCCGCTAACAACTCGGCGCGTGTAGGCAGCGGCTTGTCAATGCATTCACGGCGAGGGTAAGTCCGTGAGTCCGTGCCTGGTGGCGAGTCCGGACTGGTGAGTGACTGAGTGAGTGGTGGGTACGGACTGTGAGTGACTGAGTGAGTTGTGGGTACGGACTGTGAGTGACTGAGTGAGTTGTGGGTACGGACTGTGAGTGACTGAGTGAGTGGCGAGTACGGACTGTGAGTGACTGAGTGAGTTGTGGGTACGGACTGTGAGTGACTGAGTGAGTGGTGGGTACGGACTGTGAGTGACTGAGTGAGTGGTGGGTACGGACTGTGAGTGACTGAGTGAGTTGTGGTTACGGACTGTGAGTGACTGAGTGAGTGGTGGGTACGGACTGTGAGTGACTGAGTGAGTGGTGGTACGGACTGTGAGTGACTGAGTGAGTTGTGGGTACGGACTGTGAGTGACTGAGTGAGTGGTGGGTACGGACTGTGAGTGACTGAGTGAGTGGCGAGTACGGACTTGTGAATGGCGGGTTCAGACTGGTGGGTGACTAGACTCAGTTGTTTTTATAACGAGGTGAAAAATCCTGACCCCTTGCTGCTGACTGACTGATATTTGATGCCAGGAGAAGGGAATACTACAGTTCTTCTAAATGTCAGTTGTATTGTATCATAGTTAACCCTATTATCAGGTAAACATAGGCATAGATTTAAGCATGAGACCTTAAGATAGAATGGAATTTTTGCTTCGTTAGAAAAGATAGAGTAACTGTCGCCGTCTAACCGAGCCTTTACATCCACTGCATGACTAACCTGGGTGTGTATAAATATTGAGGCGCCCCCAGGACACCCCCCCCCCGTGCCCCCAGCCCCCCGCGCCCCCAGGACCCCCCCCGTACCTCCAGGACCCCCCCTTTAGGAACGCCACAAACCCTCCTGTCTCCGTAGGGCGTAAAATCGGTCTTAGGGTGAAGGTGCAGTGGTTATTCATAGCGTGTGTAATATGTATGTGTGTGGGTGTGTGTGTGTGGTGTGTGTGTGTGTGTGTGTGGTGTGTGTGTGTGTGTGTTGTGTGTGTGCGTGTGTGTGTGTGTGCGTGTGGGGCTGAAATGTTAACTGAGGCAATGCGTCGCCCTTTAAACATTAACATTTTTCCTTGCATTGGTTGGAAGTAAAGTGAGAGAGAGAGAGAGAGAGAGAGAGAGAGAGAGAGAGAGAGAGAGAGAGAGAGAGAGAGAGAGAGAAGAGAGAGAAGAGAGAGAGGAGAGAGGAGAGAGAGAGAGAGAGAGAGAGAGAGAGAGAGGAGAGGGGACACTTTAGGCTGGTGTTTAAATCGCTGGTGTAGTTTTCTCTCTCTCTCTCTCTCTCTCTCTCTCTCTCTCTCTCCCTTCTCTCTCTCTCTCTCTCTCTCTCTCTCTCTCTCTCTGGATGTATGGCAGGCAGCGTGTTCACCTTTGATAAACTCACCTTTAACTCTATTGGTTCGTGTCTCACATCAGTAACTCCTATTTAAGCCACCTTGTTTCTCATCCTGTTTCATCCCTTTCTAAGTTATTTTATTTATAGTCATCCTCTATTTTATATTCCTCTATTATTATTCTATTATTTTCTATGCCTCTATTATTATTCTCTATTATTTTCTATGCCTCTATTATTATTCTCTATTATTCTCTATTATTTTCTATTCCTCTATTTTTTGTCTCTATTATTTTCTATTCCTCTATTATTTTCTATGCTTCTATTTTTCTTCGCTATTATTTTCTATTACTGTATTTTTCTTCTCTATTATTTTCTATTCCTCTATTTTTCTTCTCTATTATTTTCTATTCCTCTATTATTATTCTCTATTATTTTCTATTCCTCTATTTTTCTTCTCTATTATTTTCTATGCCTCTATTTTTCTTCTCTATTATTTTCTATTCCTCTATTATTATTCTCTATTATTTTCTATTCCTCTATTATTCTTCTCTATTATTTTCTATTTTTTCTCTATTATTTTCTATTCCTCTATTATTATTCTCTATTATTTTCTATGCTTCTATTATTATTCTCTATTATTTTCTATGCTTCTATTATTATTCTCTATTATTTTCTATTCCTCTATTTTTCTTCTCTATTATTTTCTATGCCTCTATTTTTCTTCTCTATTATTTTCTATGCTTCTATAATTATTATTCTCTTATTTTCTATTCCTCTATTTTTCTTCTCTATTATTTTCTATTCCTCTATTATTATTCTCTATTATTTTCTATTACTGTATTTTTCTTCTCTATTATTTTCTATTCCTCTATTATTATTCTCTATTATTTTCTATTCCTGTATTTTTCGTCTCTATTATTTTCTATTCCTCTATTTTTCTTCTCTATTATTTTCAATTACTGTATTTTTCTTCTTCTATTATTTTCTATGCCTCTATTATTATTCTCTATTATTTTCTATTACAGTATTTTTCTTCGCTATTATTTTCTATTCCTCTATTTTTCTTCTCTATTATTTTCTATGCTTCTATTATTATTCTATTATTTTCTATGCCTCTATTTTTCTTCGCTATTATTTTCTATGCCTCTATTCTTATTCTCTATTATTTTCTATGCCTCTATTATTATTCTCTATTATTTTCTATTACTCTATTTTTCTTCTCTATTATTTTCTATGCCTCTATTATTCTTCTCTATTATTTTCTATTCCTCTATTTTTCTTCTCTATTATTTTCTATTCCTCTATTATTATTCTCTATTATTTTCTATTACTGTATTATTCGTCTCTATTATTTTCTATGCCTCTATTTTTGTTCTCTATTATTTTCTATTCCTCTATTTTTCTTCTCTATTATTTTCTATTCCTCTATTATTCTTCTCTATTATTTTCTATTCCTCTATTTTTCTTCTCTATTATTTTCTATTCCTCTATTATTATTCTCTATTATTTTCTATTACTCTATTATTATTCTCTATTATTTTCTATTCCTTTATTATTCTTCTCTATTATTTTTTATGCCTCTATTATTATTCTCTATTATTTTCTATTCCTCTATTTTTCTTCTCTATTATTTTCTATTCCTCTATTATTCTCTATTATTTTCTATTCCTCCATTTTTCACCTATTATTTTCTATTACTGTATTATTATTCTCTATTATTTTCTATTACTGTATTATTATTCTCTATTATTTTCTATTCCTCTATTATTATTATTCTATTATTTCCTGTTCCTCTATTCTTTTCTTCTATTATTTTCTATTCCTCTATTATTATTATTCTATTATTTTCTATTCCTCCATTATTATTCTCTATTATTTTCTATTCCTCTATTATCATTCTCTATTATTTTCTATTCCTCTATTATTATTCTCTATTATTTTCTATGCCTCTATTATTATTCTCTATTATTTTCTATTCCTCTATTTTTATTCTCTATTATTTTCTATTCCTCTATTATTATTCTCTATTATTTTCTATTCCTCTATTATTATTCTCCATTATTTTCTATTCCTCTATTATTATTCTCTATTATTTTCTATTCCTCTATTATTATTCTCTATTATTTTCTATTCCTCTATTATTCTATTCTCTATTTATTCCTCATCTATTTTCTGTTATTTCTGTTCCTACTTTTTTGTTTTTTCTTAATTTTCTATATTTTTCATTATTTCTTTATTTTCTTCTTAATTTTTTTCATGTTATTTATATATTCTTTCTTTTTCCTCCTTTTCCACTTTTTTTTTCTTTTATATATATGTATTTCACCTTTTTTTATTTATTTTCTTAGTTTTTTGAGTAAATTTCTTGCATATTTCTCTTACTTTACATTATTTTTCATCCTTTTCTATGTCATTTAATTTATATTCCTCCTTTTCCACTTTTTTAAATTTTTTTTATATATGTATTTCACCTTTTTTATTTATTTTCTAAGTTTTTTGAATAAATTTCTTGCATATTTCTCTTACTTTACATTATTTTTCATCCTTTTCTATGTCATTTAATTTATTCTCTTTTCCACTTTTTAATTTTTTTACTATATATTTCACCTTTTAATTTTGTTTCAGTTTTTGAGTAATTTCTTGATATTCTTCTGATTAAATTACATTTTTTTCATGTATTTATATATTCTTCTTTATTTGTATTCATCTTTTTTTCACTTTTTTTTTTTTGGTATATATGTATTTCTCCTTTTTTATTTTTTTTATTAGTTTTTTGAGTAAATTTCTTCAGTTTTTTTTTATTTACATAATTTTTCATCGTATTTCATCTATTTTCCATTTTATTCATCTTCCTCTTTTTTGTTTTTTTATATATTTTTCTTCTTATAATATATTTGTTATTTTTTTTCCAGTCAATTTCTTTAAGTATTACAATGTTACTTATATTTGTTATCTCCGTGTTATCTCCTTTTTAATTAGTTATCTATTATTTTTTAGTCTATTTCTATAATCATTGCAGAGTCGCCTTGATTAATGGAGAGAAAACCTTGGAGAATTATAAGACAATTTTTATATTATTGTTAATGATATTTTTTTAATTTCGCTTCTGTGTTTTCAATGAATGATATTTTAAAGTATTTTCCTGACTAGTTATTATTATTTTTTTGTTATTAATTAATGTTGAGTTGCTTCATATTTTCTCGGTTTTTATTTATGTTTTTTTTATGACGAAATTAATGATCTAGGCGAGTGTTCTTTTCTTCCTTTTTTTAAAACTCACATTTACCCTCAATTATAATATTACTTTTATTATATTCTTTGTAGCTTTATTTATATTTATTTACTTTAACCCTTGCCCGTTATTTCCTTTTTCCTTATCTTTTCTCTTTCATCTTTCCTCCCTTCGCTTTTCCCCTGCCTCTATTTCCTCTCCTCCTCCTCCTCCTCCTCCTCTTCTTCCTCCTCTTCCTCCTCTTCCTCCTCCTCCTCCTCCTCTACATGCCATTCGCTTTTCTCCTGCTTCTATTTCCTCCTCCTCCTCCTCCTCCTCCTCCTCCTCCTCCTCCTCCTCCTCCTCCTCCTCCTCCTCCTCCTCCTCCTCCTCCTCCTCCTCCTCCTCCTCCTCCTCCTCCTCCTCCTCCTCCTCCTCCTCCTCCTCCTCCTCTGCATGCCACCGCCAACCCTTCACTTTCATTTACCTTTCAATCTCAATTTTTGGCTCTGGCATTGAACGACCCCTTTTCCGCACCTTTGACTTTCCGTGTCACCACCACCACCTCCACCACCACCGTCATGTCACCTCACTTCACTTCACTTCGTCACTTCACTTCTTTACCTCATTGTCTCCTTTTCACTTCTTTTCACTTCAAAACCTTGTATTAGCTACTACTTCATTTTTTTCCTTTTTTTATTTCATCACCATCTCACCTTACTTCATCACTTCACTTGACTTAATTTCACCTCATCACCTCATCGTCCACTCATTTTTTTTCTTTGGGGTCTTATGATGTAAAAATACCCCCAAAAAACTAAGATCAGACATAATTTTCGTAACTTTAACCGGATTTTACGAACTGATAACCGGAACCGGATAAAATAACCAGAGAATTGTATTAGTTATTTAAGGATGAGTTTTGTAATCATCATCATCATCATTTGTTAGGCCTAGTGTGATTGTACCTCATCTACGTTGCCTATGTAAACACCCTAGTTTGTTTACATATGCATTCAGCCTAGAGCATCTATCTGCATACATGAATTTATGCATAGGTGTGCGTTCGTTCGTATGTGTGTGATGCCATGTTTGTTTACGAGTGAGATGTAGGATGTATCTACTGGCATGTTTATGTTGACGTGTTGTTGTTGTTGTTGTTGTTGTTGTTGTTGTTTTTGTTTGACGTGATGGTATTCGATTTTTTTGTTTTTCTCTCTCTCTCTCTCTCTCTCTCTCTCTCTCTCTCTCTCTCTCTCTCTCTCTCTCTCTCTCGCTCTCTCTCTCTCTCTCTCTCTCTCTCTCTCTCTCTCTCTCTCTCTCTCTCTCTCTCTCTCTCCTCTCTCTCTCTCTCTCTCTCTCTCTCTCTCTCATCTCTCATCTATCTCTACTGTATGTTGTATAGACAACAATTCTAACGTATAAGAAAAACTAAACTAATCTATACACACACACACACACACACACACACACACCCACACCCCCACACACACACACACACACACACACACACACACACACACACACACACACACACACACACACCCACACACACACACACACCACTGTACAGGCTGTGAAAAGGACAAAAAAACAGCAAGCATTAGCATACAGTGGTGATTGGTGTCCGTGGGCGGCGGGTTTAAAGCGACACACCACCTAGGTAATGAAAGTGTGTGTGTGTGTGTGTGTGTGTGTGTGTGTGTGTGTGTGTGTGTGTGTGTGTGCGGTGTGTGTGTATGTGTGTGTGTGTGTGTGTGTGTATAGTGTGTGTGTGTGCGTGTGTGTGTTTGGGGTGTGTGTGTTTTGTGTGTGGAGGGAGAGAGAGAGAGAGATAGAGAGAGAGACAGAGAGAGTGTGTGCATTGTGCAAGTGTGTGTGTGGGGGGGGGTGCGTGTGTGTGTGAGTGTCTGTGTGTGTGTATGTGTGTGTATGTGTGTGTGTGAGGGAGAGAGAGAGATAGAGAGACACAGAGAGAGAGACAGAGAGTGTGTGCAAGTGTGTGTGTGTGTGTGTGTGTGTGTGGTTGTGTGTGTGTGTGTGTGTGTGTGTGTGTGTGTGTGTGTGTGTGTGTGTGTGATGTGTGTGTGTGTGTGTGTGTTGTGTGTGTGTGTGTGGGGTGTGTGTGTGTGTGTGTGTGTTGTGTGTGTGTAGTGCGTGGGCATGGGGTGTGGGGTGAGTCGTGTGTGAGCATGGACGCTGGCACTGCGATGGAGATGAATGAGAGGAGTGCACGGGAGACTAATAAGGGAGGAGGGAGATGAGTGCATGAATAACAAGGAAATAAATAAGTGGATGAATGAGTCTTTATGCTCTTACTGTCTTCTTTATAGGGACTGGCAACTAAGCGGACTTTTTGTGATATCTTCTTTTTTTTCCCTTGGCCAGTCCTTTGTGATGTAAAAAAAAAAAAAAAAAAAAAAAAAAAAAAAAAAAAAATTACCGAAAAAAATCTATACCAATGGAAAAAACAGAACATCATACTATAATTGTACCAATCACTATATCATAAATAACAAAAAAAAATGTACAGATTCGTGATCAGGAGGCCAAGGAGATATTTTTGGCAAAGTTTGAAGGAATAACAAAAAATCGAAAAAAAATCACAAAAATCCTTACTTTTTTTTCGAAATTTTTTTTTGCGTTCGATTCCATTCAAAATCGGCACATGGTAGCCTGACAACATAACATATTATTACCGCTAATTGGTTCTACCCTAGCATTGTTATTTTTGAATTATTGACCAAAAACTGATTTGTTTAATCATTAACTTGACATCCAAAAGGTGATATTGAGAACACTCCGTGGAATTACTGGATGTTGTTGATAAAAAATAATGATGAGTGGGTTGACAACTGTTTTATTTATTCAGGGAAGGAAATCACGTTGTAATAGAAAGAAAACAAAAGGGGGGGGGGGGGGCGGTATAAGGCTTCAACTAAAAAAAAAAAAAAAAAAAAAAGGGCTGGCTAAAAGTCGAGGGTGTTTCCTATAGTGTTTTCCTCCTGACGGTGATCTGTGGCCACGTCTTCCTACCCTCCTGCAGGTGTGGGAGAGCCCTTGGGTGAGTGGAGGCTCTGGGTGTGTGGGCCCTTGGGTGTGTGGGAGCCTTGGGTTGGGACCCCTTTGGATTTGGAGGCCTTGGGTTGGGAGGCCTTGGGTGTGGGAGACCTTGGGTGGTGGGAGGCCCTTGGGTGTGTGGGAGGCCCTGGAGTGGGAGGCCCTGGTTGTGGGAGGCCCTTGAGTGTGTGGGAGGCCCTTGGGTGTGGGGGCCCTTGGGTGTGTGTGAGGCCCTGGGTGTGTGGGAGGCCCTTGGGTGTGGGAGGCCCTTGACTGTGTGGGAGGCCCTTGGTGTGGGAGGCCCTTGGGTGTGTGGGAGGCCCTTGGGTGTGTGGGAGGCCCTTGGGTGTGTGGGAGGCCCTTGGGTGTGTGGGAGGCCCTTGGGTGTGGGAGGCCCTTGGGTGTGTGGGAGGCCCTTGGGTGTGGGAGGCCCTTGGGTGTGTGGGAGGCCCTTGGGTGTGTGGGAGGCCCTTGGGTGTGTGGGAGGCCCTTGGGTGTGGGAGGCCTTGGGTGTGTGGGAGGCCTTGGGTGTGGGGGCCCTTGGGTGTGTGGGAGGCCCTTGGGTGTGTGGGAGAATGTTAAAAAAAAAAAAAAATCAGGGTACTCAATGTTAAAAAAAAAAAAATCAGGGTACTCAATGTTAAAAAAAAAAAAAAATCTGAGTCAATGTTAAAAAAAAACCCAGCGTACTCAATGTGGTAGTGTAATTGTGTGAAATATTGACTTTGTGAAAAAAATATACAAAGAGGTTTACGTATGCATTCACGATGAAAAATTGAAACATTTATTTATATATGTATTATTTTGTTTGGCGGGAATAATAGGCAAATTAAATGTTATGGAAAAGAGAGAGAGAGAGAGAGAGAGAGAGAGAGAGAGAGAGAGAGAGAGAGAGAGAGAGAGAGAGAGGGGAGAGAGAGAGAGAGAGAGAGAGAGAGAGAGAGAGAGAGAAGAGAGAGAGAGAGAGAGGAGAGAGATGAGAGAGAGAGAGAGAGAGAGAGGAAGAGAGAGAGAGAGAGAGAGAGAGAAGGGAAAGAAAATAAGTAACTGCAGTAGGAAGCAAATAAAATGGTATGATATTGCAACGTGTAAAGAAAAATGGAGAAAATTGGAGGGTAGCGAGAGAGAGAGAGAGAGAGAGAGAGAGAGAGAGAGAGAGAGAGAGAGAGAGAGAGAGAGAGAGAGAGAGAGAGAGAGAGAGAGAGAGAGAGAGAGAGAGAGAGAGGATATCATTAATAACACAAGAAGGAAAAAGTTGCAATAAAGGTATCAAAAATTCCCTTGGGTGCAAAATAAGTCATAACTTGAGGTGTGGAAAGTTACCTTCGCTCCCTTTGTTATTGAGAGGAGGAGGAGGAGGAGGAGGAGGAGGAGGAGGAGGAGAGGAGGAGGAGGAGAAGGAGGAGGAGGAGGAGAGAGGAGAAGAGAGGAGGAGGAGGAAAGGGTAGAAGCTGACGTCAGAGGAAGAAAGGGTAGAAAGAGGGGATTGAGAAGAGGAATACAAAGGAATACAAAGGAAACTCAAACAGCAACAGACCGATAGGTCCTTACAAGACTGTTTGCTTTAACTATACTACACTAACTAGATAATAAGAGAGAAAGGATAGGAAGTAGAAGGCTCCTCCCCACCCACCCATCTCTCCAGCCGAAGCTGGCCGGAAAAAAAGTGATACCATGCAATATAGAAAAACTGCATGGAATTTGTGAGGAAAGTTGAAAGCTGTAATCTATGGCTAGCTACTACTAGTTGTGTGGGGTAGGTTTAGTGCTTGATAGATAGGTCATGTTATGTGTGTTTTGTAATGGTGTGAACACAGTGTGGAGGTTCAAGGGTGGTGCGGCAGCCTTGCTGGCGCTTTCTTGGAGGCAGCAGTCAATCAGGCCCCAGCTCCGTTCAATCCACTGCGGATTGTGTACTTTCCATGTAGGACGCCGTACACTTCAATGCCTCCTGCAGCAGTGACCCCTGGTACCTTAAATCCCGATGGTGGTCACTAACTGTCAGGACCCTAACTGAACCACAGCCCGTCACAGGTCGAGAGTAGTAGTGGTAACCGTTAACTCGGGGCTATCTGTGTGTGTTATGAGGTCTAATGTAGTGTTGGTGTAGGCTCAGTGTGGAAGTTCAGGGGTGGTGCGGCAGCCTTGCCTGGCGCTTTCTTGGGAGGCAGCAGTCAATCAGGCCCCAGCTCCGTTTCAATCCACTGCGGTAGTGCACTTTCCAAGTAGGACGCCGTGCACTTCAATGCGGAGGAGGAGGAGGAGGAGGAGGAGGAGGAGGAGGAGGAGGAGGAGGAGGTGGTGAGAGGAAAAGGAGGAGGAGGAGAAGGTGAGAGGAAAAGGAGGAGAGAGGAGCAGAAGGAGGAGGAAAGGGAAGGAGAAGCTGACGTCAGAGGAAGAAAGGGCAGAAATAAGGGGACTGCATTTAAAACGATAGCTAGGTAGATAGATTCTCTCATTTTTCAGTGTTTTTTTATATTTTTCTTACTTTTATTGACTTATTTTTCTGACTTATAAATATATTCTCTCGTATTTTATTTTTTGGTCGTTTTTTTTATAGATTTTTCTTACTTATTTTAACTTACTTACTTTTTTTTTCTTTTTCTATCCACCATTGCTCTCTCTCTCTCTCTCTCTCTCTCTCTCTCTCTCCATCTCCTCTCTCTCTCTCTCTCTCTCTCTCTCCTCATCTCTCTCTTCTCTCTCTCTCTCTCTCTCTCTCTCTCTCTCTCTCCTCTCTCTCTCTCTCTCTCTCTCTCTCTCTCTCTCTCTCTCTCCCCCCCAGGTCTAATGACACCTTTCCCTCAATAGCAAACCCACTAATGATCCACCTGGGGCCATTAACCCCGATGAGCCACGGGGTAATTACCTCCACCTGGGCCTTACTTATGACCCAATCACCGGACAGATGTTCAGGGAAAGGCAGATTGGGAGGATTGGGAGAAATAGATTGGCGTGTAGAACGTAGAAGATTGGCTTGTGTGTGTGTGTGTGTGTGTGTTGTGTGTGTGTGTGTGTGTGTGTATGTGTGTGTGTGTGTGTGTGTGTGTGTGTGTGTGTGTGTGTGTGTGTGTGTGTGTGTGTTGTGTGTGTGTGGTGTGTGTGTTGTGTTGTGGTGTGTCTGTGTTTGTGTGTGTGTGTGTGTGTGTTGGAGGATTGGTAGAAATTGATTGGCGTGGAGACTAGAAGATTGGTTGTGTGTGTGTGTGTGTGTGTGTGTGTGTGTGTGTGTGTGTGTGTGTGTGTGTGTGTGTGTGGGGAGAAAGAGGAACCAGGAAGGAGAGAAAAAGAGGAAGAAAAGGAAGAGAAAGAAAATAAGGAGTAAGGAAAAGAGAAAGAGAGAGAGAGAGAGAGAGAGAGAGAGAGAGAGAGAGAGAGAGAGAGAGAGAGAGAGAGAGAGAGAGAGAGAGAGAGAGAGAGAGAGAGAGAGAGAGAGAGAGAGAGAGAGTAGATTGGCGTTGAGAACATAGGGAAAACGACACATTAACGCATGGCGAACTATGAAATTGGTTCGTGTGTTTGTGGGTGTGTGTGTTCTAGACGTAACCATCATTATCAGTTAACTACCTGGCAATTGGCTTGTTTACCTGTTCATCTATGCATACATGAACAAATAAACAACTGTCAATCTGTCTATCAAACGTTACAAGTTCATCTCTCATGTTACAAATTACATATCGATTCTGTACTTTTTTTCTCAGTCCAATCAACTAATCACACACACACACACACACACCACACACACACACACACACACACACACACACACACAAAGAAAGAAAAACACGTGAATCATTAATGTTATCTATGCTATCTTTAAAAACCTCAGGGATATCATTTACTTATCATCATCCTATTATGTCAGCTCATTAGGGGAGTGGCATGTCATTATAGCACATTAGGGAATCCAAAGTAAGGTGTCTTTAGCCTCCAGTGTGGGGTTAATGTCATACTGAGTGGCGCCTTGGGGTTCGTGATGACATATAGCAAGTAATTAAGTTATCTGTTTCGTGTTTGGTGGTCGCTTTGTGGAGATAATGTGATGGGTGATATGGTGTGTGTGTGGAGAGAGAAAGAGAGTGTCTGTGGAGAGAGAGTGTGTTTGTGTGTGGAGAGAAAGAGAGAGTGTCTGTGTGGAGAGAAGAGTGTTTGTGTGGAGAGAAAGTGTGTGTGTGGAGAGAAAGAGAGAGTGTCTGTGTGTGGGGAGAAGAGTGTCTGTGTGTGGGGAGAAGAGTGTCTGTGGAGAGAGAAAGAGAGAGAGTGTGTGGAGAAAGAAAGAGAGAGAGTGTCTGTGTGGAGAGAAGAGTGTCTGTGGAGAGAGAAAGAGAGAGTGTGTGTGGAGAGAAGAGTGTCTGTGGAGAGAGAAAGAGAGAGAGTGTGTGTGTGGAGAGAAAAAGAGAGAGAGAGTGTGTGGTGTGTGGAGAGAGACTTTTAATGTAATGGAAGCAGGCAACGAAGCTCTTTCACACACACACCACACACACACACACACACACACACACACACACACATTTTTCACCTCCACCACCTCACCACCACGCCATTACACCTCCCTCCCTAATCACCCACTTGTAGACGTTGATTTACAGCCCCCCTACCAGTCACCCCCCCACCAGTCACCCCTTCACCCCCCACAACAACCACCCCAGACCATCACCTCTCCGCTAAGGACATAGGCTCTCCAAATCACAAGTACTTCAAAAAATACCAGTGTCCGCCGTAAGACCCACAGTTTACACTACGTATATTCTTAATAGTTATTTATAGCATTAATCATGACATGTGTGAGGTGTATATAGGGTATCAACATCAAACACTCTTTATATAGGCCTTGAAATAGTTGACATGCTTAGGTCCACGTATATTCAGAATTTTCTCAGATACCCAGAGTCACTTGGCCCTAACTAAATTGGCCCATCCCCTTTCTTTATTTTCTTACTGTCTTCTTTATAGGGACTGGGACTGGCAACCAAGCGGGCTTTTTGTTGCCTCCTTTTGTGTGTCCTTGGCCAGTCCTTTGTGATGTAAAAAAATAAGTCCTTGAAATTGAAATGATTAGAAAATCGTGTTTTATTAATAGACTTGTTAAGAGAGAGAGAAGAGAGAGAGAGAGAGAGAGAGAGAGGAGAGAGAGAGAGAGAGAGAGAGAGAGAGAGGAGAGAGAGAGAGAGAGAGAGAGAGAGAGAGAGAGAGAGAGAGAGGAGAGAGAAAGAAAAAAAAGTATCCCGGTTTAGAGAGAAAACAGAAAGAGAGAGAGAGAGAGAGAGAGAGAGAGAGAGAGAGAGAGAGAGAGAGAGAGAGAGAGAGAGAGAGAGAGAGAGAGAGAGAGAGAGAGAGAGAGAGAGAGAGAGAGAGAGAGAGAGAGAGAGAGGAGAGAGAGAGAGAGAGAGAGGAGAGAGAGAGAGAGAGGAGAGAGAAAAAAAGTATCCCTAATGCCCAAGTTCGATGTTTTGCCGGATAATCTTGGAGCCAAACGTATGACTAACGAGGCAATTAAGTTGTTGATAGTCTTGCTCTTAAGCCTCATGATTACACCGACAATTATATTACTGACACAAAGACGTCACCTTAATATGTCATTTCGTCATCGTGCATATTTTGGTCGCGGTTCCTGAGTGAAGGCATCGCGTCTTTAGTAATGGGATTGCCGAGTGTCGGGGGGGGGGGGGGGAGGAGGAAGGAAGGCAAGGGAGGGAGGGAGGGGGGGGGCAGGGGATGGGGGAAGGTAAGGGAGGGAAGGGGGGGGAGAAAGGAGGGGGGCCAAGGGAGAGGGGGAGGGAGGGAGGAAAAGGCAGGGAAAGCATACCTCACGTCATTATAGCCATCTAAATACACCCCTCCTAGTGTCATTATAGCCAGATAAACATACGTTCTTCCCTAGACAATGGAAATACAGACAGACAGAGAGAGAGAGACAGACAGACAAACAGACAGAGAGGACAGACAGACAGACAGAGACAGACAGACAGACAGACAGAAGAGAGAGAGAGACAGACAGACATACAGAGAGAGACACACATAGAGAAAGAGACAGAGAGAGACAGACAAACAGACAGAGACAGAGAGAGACAGACAGAGAGAGACAGACAGAGAGAGACAGACAGAGAGAGACAGACAAACAGACAGAGACAGAGAGAGACAGACAAACAGACAGAGAGAGACAGAGAGACAGAGACAAGAGATACACGTTTTCGTTATGATGGAGAAATTTACGTTCCTAATACGATAGTTATTGATGAGATATCGTTCCTAATACTTATATATATACTGTTAATACTATACTTATATAATACATACTTATATACTATACTTATATAATACTGTTCCTTATACGATAGTTACGGTTTAGACTGATGTTCCTGAATATCTACTAGACAAATAGAAATCTCTTGTGTTTACTCATGGAGGTTATAAACGTTCGCCAAACACGTGTCGTTCACCGTATCAACCTTCATCATCAACGTTCGCTGCACAACGAAAGAAAACGTTGATCTCACAGCTGTAATCAGATCAGAGCACTTACCCAAGCCGATTATCACCCTTTTATTCCATTATTCCTACCACGGTTGTCCGAACTACATAATTATTTGTATGAATTAGGACATTATTTTCTCCTGGGGAATTAGGTGGTGAAACAGATGGATTTTTTGATCGATAATATTTTGTTGATATTTATGCATGGTTTCTAGTGGATATAGATTTCTGAAGTATTGAATTTCGTGGATTTTGGCTCCTTTTCAATATGGCTCAATTTTGTTCATGTATAAATGTCTTGTTTTCATTCACTAATATTATGTAATGTCTTATTTTTTTCAAGATAGTAATTCCTTCAGTCCATAATTTCATGAATTTTGACTCCTTTTCAATATGGCTCAATTTTGTTCATGTATAAATGTCTTGTTTTCATTCACTAATATTATGTAATGTCTTATTTTTTTCAAGATAGTAATTCCTTCAATCCATAATTTCATGAATTTCGGCTCCTTTTCAATATGGCTCAATGTCTTCCAGTAGAAATGTCTGGTTTTCTTATTGTAATATTATATAATGTCTATTTTTATCCAGACATAAATCCCTTCAGTCCACAATTTCTTGATACTGGCTCCTTTTCAATATGGGTCAATTTTTTTCAAGTATATATGTCTATTTTTTTTCTCGCTTATATTATGTAAGATCTATTTTTATCCAGCCATAAATCCCTTCAGTGCATAATTCCACCCATCTTGGTTCCCTTTCACAAGCGTTCCTGTGCATTCGGTCAGTGGTTCGAGTCCGTCTAGTTCATGCTGACGTGGCGGCGCTTTGTATAGTCAATAACTTTGTAGTTGGTACTTGCAAAGTGTCTAGATAGGATGAAAATTTATCTTATCTGGTTCCTTGTCACCGCGGCTAAACTCCTACCATATAAATGTGTAGCCTCCTTATGTGTATATGTGGTGTTATGTGGAACTGTGGCATCTATTCTCCCCGACATGAATGGTGCTAATGAGTCATAATGAACGATTTGATTAGTGATTTGAGTGCATTGAATGGGAGGCAGTTTGGCAGCTTGATGGTTGTTTGTGAAGCTATTGGACTGACGGGCTGGAGGGTTTTTAATTAGGCTAAGTAATTGTTTTAGGAATGGTAATTAACGCAATACCCAAATGGACAATGGCAATATGTAATAACAATAATAATGATGGCAATTCGATATATAAATTATGTACTACAAGGATTAATGTCTGGAATATATTGATATTATATAATATTAGGGTATGAAAACAACAACACTATAATATAATAATAATAGTAATGATGGTAATTAGCAATGAACACAATACGCAAATGGACGATGGCAATATGTAAAAACAACAATAATAATAATAACAATAATAATGATGATAATAGTAGTAACATACGAACAAACAGCAAAGATAAAAAAAACATATAGTGATTTATAGTTAGAAATATACAATACACAAATGGACGATGGCAATATGTAATAATAACAATAATAATAACGATAATAGTAATAACATACGAACAAACAGCAAAGATAAAAAAACCATATAGTGATTTATAGTTAGAAATATACAATACACAAATGGACGATGGCAATATGTAATAACAACAATAATAATAATAACAATAAAAATGATAATAGTAATACCATAAGAACAGACAGCAATGATAAAATATAATGTGATTAATTCTAGTAACAAATATAAAATGTTGGACGTAAAAACTTGTATTGAACATGATTAACACGGGAATGCGACACGTATCAACAAAACTTTATTGTCTACACGCCTGTTGATGATTGATGACAGTGTTGATTAAATGTCGAAGCTCCACTTGTAATTTCCGAAGCATTGATGATATTAATTGACGAATACAAAGAGATATGTCACGCCTGGGAAAAGTGCATTAGCCTCATACTGTTTAGACATTTAGGTAATATTCTTTGTTCTTATCTTATTCTAACTTAGTATTCTTATCTCTTTCATCTGTGTATTTTTTGCTCCTTTGCTACGAGTCTACTTAACCTTTTCACGCCCAGATCTTTCCTTTGCTATAAAAAATCGTATGTTGTCGAGCCATAAAATTACGAATAGTAACTGAATATATCAAATTACTTAGTGGACAAGGATGCATAAACAGGTAATATCTATAACCATCTATCTATCTATCTAACCTTTTCACGCCCAGATCTTTCCTTTGCTCTAAAAAACCGTATAGTTGTGAGCCATAAAATTACGAATAGTAACTGAATATACTAAATTAGTTACTGGATAGGGATGCATAAACAGGTAATATCTATAACCATCTATTTATCTATCTATCTATCTATAACCTTTTCACGCCCAGATCTTTCCTTTGCTCTGAAAAATCGTATGTTACGAGCCATAAAATTACGAATAGTAACTGAATATACCAAATTACTTAGTGGACAAGGATGCATAAACAGGTAATATCTATAACCATCTATTTATCTATCTATCTATCTATCTATCTATTAACCTTTTACGCCCAGATCTTTCCTTTGCTCTAAAAAATCGAATGTTGTCGAGCCATAAAATTACGAATAGTAACTGAATATACCAAATTAGTTAGTGGACAGGGATGCATAAACAGGTAATATCTATCAAAATATTGCTTATATGAATTAAAAATGGTCTAATGGTACCCAAATTACAATGGAAATCACGTTCTGGGTCTCAAGGGGTTACAATGACAGTCTTGATAGTGAAAAAAAACTTGGGATTAATTTTTGGTGACCATTATAAAGCAATTTAAAAAAAAATTCTTTCTCTCCTCAGTATTTCTCACCTCATGAATTAATCTCGTACTGTTTAGGTATTAATATAGGAAAGAAAGTAACAAGGTAACAAAGTATTGAATATAAGGTAATAGAAGAACCACCTTAGATATCCATATTTTTCTTAACTTAATCAGTACTGTTTTTCTAGATACTTTTTGTTAAGAGAGATAAGAAAGTTCTGATGAATAAGTAATAAATTAGATGATGGGGGAGGGAGGGGGGGGGGGGGGTAGGAAACAAGGGAAAAAAACATCCTATATTTTCCTTTCTTCCTCCTCTTCCTCCTCTTGCTGTCTTTTTCATCATCATTTTCTCCTTTTTCTTTAAGTATTTTGATATTCTCTTTCTGTTATCAATCATTTTTGTTTCTTCTATTTACACTAGTTTTCAGCTTGTCTGCTAGTGCATTTGTCTGTCTCTCTCTCTCTCTCTCTCTCTTCTCTCTCTCTCTCTCTCTCTCTCTCTCTCTCTCTCTCTCTCTCTTCTCTCCTCTCTCTCTTCTCTCTCTCTCTTCCTCTCTCTTCTCTCTCTCTCCTCTCTCTCTCTCTCTCCTCTCTCTCTCTCTCTCTCTCTTCCCCTCTCTCTCTCTCTTTCACTTTCACTCTCTCTCTCTCTCTCTCTCTCTCTCTCTCTCTCTCTCTCTCTCTCTCTCTCTCTCTCTCTCTCTCTCTCTCTCTCTCTCTCTCTCTCTCTCTCTCTCTCTCTCTCTCTCACGGAAGCTTAATAACCTAGCCCTGCATATATATTCATTAAGGATACATTATGTACGTGAAGTGTCAGGAATATTTCACTCAGACTCTCACAGCCTGGATATAATAGTCTTATAGTCTATTTTCTTTAACGAGGCGAAAATTCCGTTCTATCTTAAGGTCTCATGTTTAAAATGATGCCTATGTTTACTTGATACTATGGTTAACTATGATGAAATACAACTGAAATTTAGAAGAAGCGTAGTATTCCCTTCTCCTGGCATCAAATATCAGCCAGTAAGCAGCAAGGAGGCAGGATTTTTCGCCTCGTTAAAAAAACAGTAAAGGTTTCTCTTAGACACGCTTGGATCCGCCTCACGCTACCTAACCTCTTGATGATAAAAAGATAATGATTCGATGTTTCTTTCTTCACTTTTTTCAGCTATTCTTTGAGTTTCCAAGTTTTTGCTTGCTATTATTTATTTATTTATTTATTATTATTTTTTATATTTTTTTTTGAGCAAGGTTGATTTTTTTAAAGGTTTGTGTCACCTAGATAGCTTTTTTTATATAGATAAGAGTAAGATAAGAGGTTTAATAAGATAATATTGCCTTACTCATCCACGCTATCGGGAAAAAAACTGGAATTATTTTTTGCTCTCTCTCTCTCTCTCTCTCTCTCTCTCTCTCTCTCTCTCTCTCTCTCTCTCTCTCCTCTCTCTCTCTCTCTCTCTCTCTCTCTCTCTCTCTCTCTCTCTCTCTCTCTCTCTCTCTCTCTCTCTCTCTCTCTCTCTCTCTCTCTCTCTCTCTCTCTCTCTCTCTCTCTCTCTCTCTCTCTCTCTCTCTCTCTCTCCCGCCATTTTGGACAGGTAACCATGACAAATCGTGAATCAGGCGGACACGACATGATGAAGTTTATTGAAGCTATTATCTTTTTGCGTCCTGAGGGAGTCGAGACATTCTTATAGTCTGGTCGCCGTTCCGTGTGACTCGTCCAAAAGCTGAACATACCAAAGTAACAATCATATAAGTAACTTCGAAACATTTTATTTTTGTAAGTTGGAGCCTATAGCGCCTGTGGGTTATTATTATTTTTTTACATGGTCTATCCGCGCGTTTTTTTGAGTCTCGGGAGATAAGAGTTTCGTTGAGTGATTGAAAAGTAGTATAGAAAGAGAGAAAGAAAGAAAGAAAGAAAGAAAGAAAGAAAGAAAGTAGTATATTAAGCAAGTGTGGAAAGTATCTGGACAAAATTCATGAAGGATAGTAAGGTTAAGTTAGGTTACGTTTAGGTTAGGTTTAGGGAAGTTAGGTTAGGTCATTCTGCTACCTTTCTTCCCATACTTTGTTTCCTCGTTGAGTAATGGGAAAGTATCTAGAAACAATTAATAGAGGATAGTAAGGTTAAGTTAGGTTACGTTTAGGATAGGTTTAGGTAAGATTTTGGTCAGCTTAGGTTAGGTCAGGTCATTCTGTTCTATCATACTTCTTACTTCCTACACTACTTAATAGTTACTTTCTTACTTATATTACTTTACTATACTTTATTTCCTCTACACATTCTCTCCTGCATTCTGCCCAATTTTCGCCAACTTAGCGTGCGGCGACTGTAGTTCAGATATTGCCCGCCCATCGGTCAGGTAAATAAGGTCATTCAGTAACAGTTTAGCAATTGGGAAGTAGTATAGGAAGGGAAGGAAGGAGGAAGAGAGGAGGAAGGAGGAGGAAGGAGGTAGGAAGGAGGTAGGAAGGAGAAGGAAGGACATGGGAAGAAATAGATGGAAAGAATGAGCAGAAAGTAAAGGAGAAGAAAATACAGAGGCAAATTTTTTTATCAGTAACAGGTGGAGTGAAGAGGCCTAATTTTGAGGTGGATTGAGTGGAAAGGGGGAGTGAGGAGCCCAATTTTGAGGTGGATTGAGTTTAAGGGGGGGTGAGGAGCCCAATTTTGAGGTGGAGTGAGTGGAAGGGGGGAATGAGGGCCATGAGTGGTGGGGGGCCCAATTTTGAGGTGGAGTGAGTGGAAGGGGGAGTGAGGAGGGCCCCAATTTTGAGGTGGAGTGAGTGGAATGGGGGAGTGAAGGGGCCCAATTTTGAGGTGGAGTGAGTGGAAGGGGGGGTGAAGGGCCCAATTTTGAGGTGGAGTGAGTGGAAGGGGGAGTGAAGGGGCCCAATTTGAGGTGGAGTGAGTGGAAGGGGGAGTGAGGGCCCAATTTTGAGGTGGAGTGAGTGGAAGGGGGGAATGAGGGGCCCGATTTTGAGGTGGAGTGAGTGGAAGGGGGAATGAAGAGCCCAATTTTGAGGTGGAGTGAGTGGAAGGGGGGAGTGAAGGGGCCCAATTTTGAGGTGGAGTGAGTGGAAGGGGGGAGTGAGGAGCCCAATTTTGAGGTGGAGTGAGTGGAAGGGGGGAGTGAGGGGCCCAATTTTGAGGTGGAGTGAGTGGAAGGGGGGAGTGAGGAGCCCAATTTTGAGGTGGAGTGAGTGGAAGGGGGATGAAGGGACCCAATTTTGAGGTGGAATGAGTGGAAGGGGGGAATGAGGGGCCCAATTTTGAGGTGGAATGAGTGGAAGGGGGGAATGAGGAGCCCAATTTTGAGGTGGAGTGAGTGGAAGGGGGGATTGAAGGGACCCAATTTTGAGGTGGAGTGAGTGGAAGGGGGGAGTGAAGGGGCCCAATTGTGAGGTGGAGTGAGTGGAAGGGGGGGTGAGAGGGGCCCAATTTTCGCCAACTTAACGTGCGGCGAGTATAGTTCCGATATTCCCCCCGCTATCGGTCAGGTACAAAAAGGTGATTCAGTAACAGGTGGAGTGTGTGGACTGGCGTGACATTTGCAGCTCCATTTCGGGCGCGTAATGCAGGCTTTAATGCCGTTCGGTTTGGCAGCTTAATATCATTGCTAAACATTAAAACACAAATTATCGCTAATGTGCCATCATAAAAAAACATGCTTTGAAATTTACATAATGTTTACAAAGCTCATTAACTGATACGGTTCGGTTGTGATATGAAAAATGGAAGAGATTTGACACCGGGTTAAAATGTAAAGGATACTACGATGGGCTTGGCTTGGCTTGACTAGGCTTGTTTTTGGCTTGGCTTGGCTTGGCTTGGTTTGGCTTGGTTTGGCTTGGCTTGGTTTTGGCTTGGTTTTGGCTCTGTTAATTAGCTATACCACTAAGTATATATATAATTAAAATACAGGTAACTCATTAGCAAACCAAGCAATCCTTTTATTCCAGCGTGGAGTGATGATTATAATATTTCGAGTACCTGATGTTGTATTTCATAGGCTGTAATGATTAGGATGATGACGTTATTATGATGATGAGGTTATGAGGCTATTATGATGATGAGGTTACTATGATGATGAGGTTATGAAGTTATTATGATGAGGTTATGAGGTTATTATAATGATGAGGTTATTATGATGATGAAGTTATGAGGTTATTATGATGATGAGGTTACTATGATGATGAGGTTATGAAGTTATTATGATGAGGTTATGAGGTTATTATAATGATGAGGTTATTATGCTGATGAAGTTATGAGGTTATTATGATGAGTTTATGAGGTTATTATGATGATGAGGTTATAGAGGTTATTATGATGATGAGGTTATGAGGTTATTATAATGATGAGGTTATGAGGTTATTATGATGATGAGGTTATGAGGTTATTATGATGATGAGGTTATTATGATGATGAGGTGATGAGGTTATTATGATGATGAGGTTATGAGGTTATTATGATGATGAGGTTATGAGGTTATTATGATGATGAGGTTATGAGGCTATTATGATGATGAGGTTATGAGGTTATTATGATGAGGTTATAGAGGTTATTATGTGAGGGTTATGAGTTATTATGATGATGAGATTAGAGGTTATTATGATGATGAGGTTATGAGGTTATTATGATGATGAGGTTATGATTATTATATGAATGTTATGAATTATTTATGATGATGAGTTATAGGCTATTATGATGATGAGGTGATGAGGTTATTATGATGATGAGCTTATAGAAGTTATAATGATGAGTTTATAGAAGTTATTATAATGATGAGGTTATTATGATGATGAGGTTATGAGGTTATTATGATGATGAGGTTATGAGGTTATTATGAGGGATAGGTGATGAGGTTATTA
>JACEEZ010024593.1:302159-304659 GCA_016584305.1 Chionoecetes opilio
ACGCACACACACACACACACACACACACACACACACACACATACACATACACACACACACACACACACACACACACACACACACACAACACACACACACACACACACACACACACACACACACACACACACACACACACACACACACTACCTAAGCTAATTTTCCTAATGAAGTAATTTCTTTTTCAGCGGCGTCCAAACCTACAATCAACATGACGGACGTTTTTCTGCCGCTGGTAAGTGTGTGTGATTTACCCTTGTTTTTTTGCTCTATTATGCTTTACTTTTCTACATTAGTTTACGTCAGATATTTTCCTTGATTTTCCGTTTTTTTGTATTTAGGATTTTTCTTTTTTTATTGCGGATGCTTGTGATTTATGGTTTTTTTTCGTGTTTTTGTTTTGTTTCCGCGATGGGTTTTTTTTTGTTGCCGCGACTGTTCTTGTTTGGTTTTGCTGGTTAGTGTGTTTGTGATTTTTTGTTTTTTGATGATGTACAGGTTTTTGGCGCGATCCTTTTTTTTTTTTTTTTTTTTTTTTTGCAAGCTGCCTTTGTTTTTGATGCTTCATTGGCGAGCTTTTGCGGTGTATCATTTTTCCTGCAAATGTGTATACTGTTCTCTTGCTAATGATTCACCCACGTGGAATATTACCTTTGTTGTATTCTTAGCGGTGGAAATAGCAAGTTTAGTAAGAACAAAATATAATGAGAGTTTTTCAATATGATAATTTATGTTTAGTCAGCAAAACATATAATTAACCCCTTGAGACCCAGAACGTAATTTCCATTGTAATTTGGGTACCATTAGACTATTTTTAGTGAATATAAGAGACCCAGAACGTAATTTCCATTGTAATTTGGGTACCATTAGACGATTTTTAGTGAATATAAGAGTCCCAGAACGTAATTTCCATTGTAATTTGGGTACCATAGACGATTTTTAGTGATCTAATGAGACCCAGAACGTAATTTCCATTGTAATTTGGGTACCATTAGACGATTATTAGTGAATATAGATGACCGAACGTAATTCATTGTAATTTGGGTACCATTAGACGATTTTTAGTGAATATAAGAGACCCAGAACGTAATTTCCATTGTAATTTGGGTACCATTAGACGATTTTTAGTGAATATAAGAGACCCAGAACGTAATTTCCATTGTAATTTGGGTACCATTAGACGATTTTTAGTGAATATAAGCAACATTTTATAGATATGACCTGTTTAGTATCCTTGTCGACTAACTAATTTGGTATATTCAGTTACTTTTCGTAATTCATGGCTAACAACAGACAATTTTTCATAGCAAAGGAAAGATCTGGGCGTGAAGGGGTTAAGAAGAGAGTTTTTCAATATATCAGTTTAATAAGAAAAAAATAATTACAAGAGTTAACGAACGATAAGTGGTTTTTTCAATATATCAAATTTAATAAGAGAAAAAAAAACTATGACAAAAGTTTTAATAGGATATCAATTGCATTAGATTCTGATATTACCGCTTTGGAAACTCTCTTCAAAGACAACGACAAAATGGAATTGTCACGGACCAGCTAATGGCAATGCTTGTGTAGTAATTCTAACTACGAGGATTACCCATAAAGGAATTACCTCTATTACCCATTACCCAGAATATAGAGAAAGCTTATAGTAACTCACCCTTGGCCCTTTGATAATCCCAAGATGGATAATACGGCTGGAGAAACGTGATCGGATTATCTTTCATCCATATTTGTGATTTTAAGCCTGCTTCGTGTTAAATTGGCATGCAGTTGTCGTGTTAGATTACCAGTTGCCGTGTTAAATTGCCAGTTCCCGTGTTAAATTACCAGTTGCCGTGTTAAATTGCCAGTTCCCGTGTTAAATTACCAGTTGCCGTGTTAAATTACCAGTTGCCGTGTTAAATGACCAGTTGCCGTGTTAAATTGCCAGTTCCCGTGTTAAATGACCAGGTGCCGTGTTAAATTACCAGTTGCCGTGTTAAATTACCAGTTGCCGTGTTAAATTACCAGTTGCCGTGTTAAATTGCCAGTTGCCGTGTTAAATTACCAGTTGCCGTGTTAAATTACCAGTTGCTGTGTTAATTAACCCCTTGAGACCCAGAGCGTTATTTCCATTGTAATTTGGGTACCATTAGACGATTTTTAGTGAATATAAACAAGATTTTATAGATATGACCTGCTTAGTATCCTTGTCGACTTACTAATTTGGTATATTAAGTTACTTTTCGTAATATTATGGCTAACAACAGACACTTTTTTTATAGGAAAGGAAAAATCTGGGCGTGAAGGGGTTAATGAGAGGGTTTCCGTGACTGAGGGGAGTTGTGGGGTCTGTCGCTGCGTCTGAGGGGAATAGCCTGACAGGTAAAGAGAGGGGAGAAAGCTGAAGAAGTGACAGAGAAAATTAAGGGGTTTAAAAGCAGCTCGGGGAGTGAGGGTAATGCTCGGTTCTCGTATGTGACATGTTTCTTGAATTCTTACTTCAATGTTATTTCTTTTT